>JAJOZX010000737.1:0-282500 GCA_023014485.1 Bathynomus jamesi | reverse complement strand
AAGGGCGCTCTATTGATTTTTAACGCGTTAATTACCCACACTTAAGGCGTGTATTTAATATTATTAACAATTAAATAACATTCAATTTAATGAATGACGAGAGGTACCCTGCGCGTGATGCCATAGTGCCACACTGAGCTATAAAAAGAAGAATAACAACATTCATGGACGCATTTACAAAGTTTGGCACTGAATGTTTCATTGAATGACTTACGGAATGCGGTTGGGGGGAAGTATCTTTTTTGGAATGTCGGAAATTGGGGGGGGGGGGGAGAGTTACAAGGAAAAGAAGTACCTCAAAAGGCCTTGCGGTCCATACCGAGGAAGTACCAATGGCAACGGGTGCCAGGGAAAAATTCCTATACCCTCAAATAGTGTGCAAGATTCGGTCTAACCTTTTCTTGAACAGATCCACAGAGGAACTGTTCACAACTTCTGAAGTAGCCTGTTCCACGTGTCACAGATCTTATAGGTAAAGTAATTCCTACACACACTAGTGCTAAACCGTTTCAAATCCAACTTCCAACCATTGTTGCGAGTTGTCATCATTTAAACTAAACATGCTTCTAAAATCGATATCGTTGAGCCCGTGTAAAAGCTTGAAAACCTCGATGAGTTGACCGCGCAACCTCCGAGTTTCCAGTGAAAACAAATTCACGGCGCGTAAGCGTCGATTGTAGCCCATATGCCTAATGAAAGGAATTAACTTTGTGGCCCTCGCCTGGACTCGCTCCAGCCTCTCAATATCTTTCCTGAGGGTGAGCGACCAGAACTGCACAGCATACTCCAGGTGCGGCTGAACCAGGGAATTGTACAGACAGAACAAACTCCTTGTTCCGAAATCGAAATTGCCTCCTGATATAACCCAACAGCTTCTGGGCTTTCTTTTCCGCCTCTACGCACTGTTTGGTAAACTTAAGGTCGCTGCTAATTAGCACACACAATCCTTTTCCAAATCAGTGGCCTCGTTATTACTCCCCAACATGGAGTAGTCCGACTTGGGATTGGCGTAGCCAATGTGCATGACCTTGCATTTACCCAAGTTAAACGGCATTTGCCACTTTTCGGACCACTCTCTTATCCTACGTAGGTCCGCACGCAGTTCTCGATCGCTTCGGGCGTCCCAACATTGGCCCCAAGCTTGGTGTCATCAGCGAATTTGGCGATCCTACTGACGATGCCAGCGTCGATATCACTTATGTAAATGATAAACAACAGTGGCCCCAAAACTATATATATATATATATATATATATATATATATATATATATATATAGAGAGAGAGAGAGAGAGAGAGAGAGAGAGAGAGAGAGAGAGAAGGAAAAGAAGTACCTCAAATGGCCTTGCGGCCCATACCGAGGAGGTACCAATGGCAACGGGTGCTAGGGACAAATTTCTACACCCTGAAATAGTGTGCAAGATTCGGTCTAACCTTTTCTTGAACTAATCCACAGAGGAACTGGTCACAACTTCTGAAGGTAGCCTGTTCCACGTGTCACAGATTTTATAGGTAAATTAATTTCCAAGAGAGAGAGAGAGAGAGAGAACATTCATGGAATCCGTAATTCTATTATTCACTTCTTTTTCAAAAATAATTCTGAGTAATTCTCACGTTTTGATACGGTTCACAGCCATGCTTGCTCACAGGTACATTCCTGAAGAGTTTATGTTCGAATGATAACTACACAGAGCTGGGCAATAAATACATTGAATGTATTTAAATACTAAATACTAAATACATGGGAGAAATGTATTTAAATACTAAATACTAAATACATTTTACGAATGTATTTAGATACTAAATACAAAATACATCAATTGTATTTAAATACATTTGTAAATACATTTTAAATTGTTATCTGCAGATATATCACTGTTTGATTCACCGGATTTGCTTGTTGAAGCTATGACACGCACACGATAAAGAAATCAACCGCTTTCGACTAAGAGTGGCACACAACTGATTGAACTGACACGTTGAAACATGAACCATGCTGTACTACACTGTCGACGCGTCATACTGTGCTAGTACAGAACGTGTATTAAACCAGTAAAAGTATTTACATTTTTATATTTTGAGTATTTAAATACATTGTATTTAAATACTCATTAAAGTATTTAAATACATGAAAAACAATGTATTTATAAATACAGTTCTAAATACACAAATGTATTTAAATACGTATTTAAATACTGCCCAGCTCTGTAACTACAAGACTATTGCTGTTGCCTCCTGCTTCTCAAAATTACTCGAGAAACTTCTGATACCCCGGCTAAATGATTATTTACGGACGTCTCCTAATCAGTTCGGTTTTAAAATGTCTCATTCAACTGACCTATGTATTTATGATTTGAAGGAGGTTGTAGTTAAATATAGTAACAGTAGTTCAACTATTTATAGTTGTGTTTTGGGTATAAGCAAAGCATATGATAGAGAGAATCACTATTAGGGTTTATTTTTAGTTATCACACTACGAGACTATTTAGTGTGAAAGAAGAAAATATTCAACGCGTTTAATATCTAATATTCAACAATTGGTTCAACAAAATAAAATGTACATTATTCTTTCACAATTTTCATTCACCCTGATTCTCATCTCATTCACCCCTGGGTGAACCATTCACCCGGTTGAGAAGCACTATAATCTAGACTATGGACGCTTCTTGGTACGAAAGTGTTTGTCTATCTCCACTTAATACCTACATTAATTTTATTATTTCCCGTTTTATTAAGTCTTTTATTGTTATTTTCTTTATTACATTTCTCCTTTTTTCCTTTTAAAGTTATTCTTTAATATTTAATTGCATCTTTTATTACCTTAATGAATATTCTACTTTTTTTAATTTGATTCGTCTCATGCCAATAAATTTTGTCATTACTATCATTATAATATATACAGTGTATACACCGGGTGGACGAAAAAAACCTGGACACTTTTGTTTTAACTACAAATTTCAAACTAGTCAAGCTAATACACCCACATTAGTACAAGATGTAGCCAATAGTATGGTTATCATGTGCTGTTAACCTCAGTTAATTATCTTTAGCCGTTTCTTAATTATAAAAAATTTAACTTGACGAAACAAAGAGCGAGATTTTGTGAAACTGACTACGCCCTTGGATGTGTCAGATGTTCGCTACAAAACAAGCGGTTTGCGCACGCGCACCTAAGACAATGATAAGTGGCCACATGGCGAATTGATAGGCTAGCAATGTCAGATTTCTTTAAGAAGTGTTGGTTGATGGAATGTTTTTAAAAAAAAAATTTTCTTGTGGTGTTAATTAAAATTCTATCGTAATAGTTTTAAGTAAAGAAGACTTAGCTGTTATAAAGGGGTGTTTTGCCGAGAAGGGGTGGAGTGCTAGAAAAGTAATTAGGGAATTTCTGGGAAAAAATTGGAAAAGAAGTACAGTACAATACGTAATAAAAAAAAATTAGACAATCAGGGTCAACTGACAGGAAACGTGGCAGCGGTCGTCCGCGTACTGCTCGGACTCGAGAAAACGAAAGGTACGTTGAAGAGCATGCGTTGTTGCAGGAAAATAATCCTGGTACTCATCTTTCGCAGAGAAAAATGGCGAATAATTTAAATATTTCGCGCAACAGTGTCCAAAACATAATGAAAAGTAAAAGAATCAAATCTTTTAAAAGATTGAGTGCCCCCAGAATAACAAAAGAAGCCATGGGAAAACGGTTAGAAAGGTGTAATTCTTTGTACAGGAAATTTAATTTAGCAGACATTAAACGCATGTTTTTGCAAGATGAGCCCGACTTTACATTAGCTGTATCAACAAATCGACAAAACAACCGAGTCAATGCATTAACTTCCAAATTGGAAATCCAGCCAGACCGTCTTTATCATCGAATTTCACGATTTTCCAAGAAATTAATGGTATTTTGTGGTGTTTCTAACAATGGAAAACCAAATTATTCTTTACTGATCTACAGAAATAAAAATGAACTCGCAAAATTACATTGAACAACTCGGAGAAGTTTTACCTGAATGCCAAGACTTGTACCCGAACGAAGATTTTATTTTTGCTCAAGACAATGCACCATCTCATTCAATCAAGGCAACCCAAGAATTTTTGATGGCGAACATTCCTGAATTCATAAAAAGTGAAGAATGGCCACCAAATTCCCTGACTTAAATCCTCTGGATTACTTCGTGTGGAATGAGGTGAAGTCATTGGTGTACCATGGTCGCAGGGAACCATTTTCAAACCTGGAAGCACTTAGACAAAGAATTGAGGTTGTCTGACCTATGGTGTTCCGAGACAAAATCAAGTCATCCATAGATCAGTGGAAAAGGTGAGTACTGGCCGTAATTCAAGAAAATGGGGGTGCCAATACAACATCGATTTCAATAGGGTAAGTTTTATGAGAGTTCCATTGAAATTTTTTAGCATATGGTAACTATACTATTGGCCACATCTTGTACTAATTTGGGTGTATTAGCTTGACTAGTTTGAAATTTGTAGGAAAAACAAAAGTGCTAATTTAATATTTTTGGTGAATTTCTCCTTGAAATAAATTTTATTTATTTATTTTTATTCTTTATTTATTGTATTTTTTATTTTATTATTTTTTATTCTTTATTTATTTTTCATTTTATTATTTTTTATTCTATTTATTGTTTTATTTTATTTTTTATTAATTATTTATTGTTTTTATTTTATTATTTTTTTTTAGTTTTTTATTTTATTATTTTTTATTCTTTATGATTGTATGAAAGTTTTATTTTCCAATTTTTGATCAAATTTGAAATGAAATTTTTTATAACATTTTTTGTGTTTTAGTAAATTTTCAGTAAAAATGTTTTTAACTGGAAACCTAATTACGTATCTTATTACGCCCCTCGGTGGTGTAGTGTTTACCATCGCTGACTACGAATCCATCGGCCCCGGGATCGAGACCCGGTAACGGCAGTTGGCGCGCAGCAAACCCAGCTGTTCATCCTTTCATACCGTATCAGGACAACTGCCAGGGCCGGATTAAGCATTGTTAGGGCCGGGGGCAATGAATATTTTCCGGCCGGTGTCACTAGACAAACACTAGAAAACAATTCTTTACCTGATACATCATACATGAGTGATGTGATCAACTGACTGGGATCGATCAACAGAAACGAAAAAACAAAGATGTGATTACAGAAAATGAATACTTTGTTCACATAAATGGGATACTAAACTAGGTTTTGTAGAAGCGGAATCTAGAATTTGTTTTCTTCCTCAGGTGGACCAATTATTTCAACGGTAGATTATAGCGTTTACATAGTTTCTTGGGGCCGGGGGCAAATGCCCCCTTTGCCCCCATTATAATCCGCTACTGACAACTGCTCCCCGGACAACTGCCCCCATGGGACAATTGCCCCCCCATATGTCCTCTGAACGCACTAAGACTATCAACGACAGAGACGCAACAGTTTCAAAGATTTCAATGAACGAACGGCGTCTAATTTTCATAGAAACCAGTGTTTGCCTCTTTAGGAAACTATTGTTTGGAATGGTATTTTCAAAACAAAGCAAACACTATGGCCGTTTTTGTTAAGTTAAAAAGAATTGGCTCATTACAATAATAATAATTGTCGGAATTTTTTTCTTCCCAATAATTTAACAATAAATTATTGGTTAATTGAATGCTCGGTTAGGTCAACTCTACGCCCTTGACGATTGGTTAGGTTAAGTCGTGATATTTTCGTTAGTTTCAACGAAAATATCACGACTTAACCTAACCAATCGTGAAGGGTGTACAGTTGACCTAACCGGGCATTCAATAATTTTCCCGTAGATTTCGATTAATTTTAAGCAACTTTTATCTAATATTTTTTCTCTCGAGGAGCCATTTCCGTGTTTTAGGATGGGACAGACAGACAGGAGATCTACCTCGCACCAACAACTTAGAAGGCGGTTTCTTGAAGTGTTGAAGAGGGAGCAGGCACTGACCAACATCACCATCAACCAGATGATTACAGGAGAGTCAGCACCACCTAAGCGGAAACGTTATCAAGATTCGACAGCCAGAATAGCAACCATCGTACAAGACTTTGAGAACCGCCGTGTTGGACTTTTTGAGGGAAATAGCCTTCAACTTGCAATTTTAGTGTGGAATATATGTCAGTGAATTTTTTTCAATATTGGTTATGACTGTCATATTGGTTGTGACAGATTCCCTGGCAATGGGGATCAGTTGTCCAGGGGGCATTTATCCCATGGGGGCGCAGTTGGCGGGGAGCAGTTGTCCAGGGGACAATTGTCCTAGAATCCTTGAATACAGTAAAAAATTGGTTTGTAGATAAATGGGTACCCTGGGTAGCCTAGTGGTTAAGACACTAGGCTGCTGCTGCTGGTGGGTGTAGTTCGGATTCCACGCTAAACTGTAGGTCTAAGGCGCAGTGACAAGCTTGAACTTAGAATGAACAATTCGGGCGAAAGTAAAAACCAAACTCAAACCAACCAAGGTTATTACATATTTTGGTTTTGTCATTTGTGGTTAGTGTAGATATTTTCGGGGGGAAAATGGGAAAATATACTTTTTTTATTTTTATTTTTTATTTTACAGTTACTGAATGTGTTATTATTCATTTGAATTTTTTAACTTATGACGAGCGCTTATTTGAATCTACGTAGATTCATCGTAATCCAAATTCATGGCTAATATTCATTACTTTTTACCATTCTTTCTAACCTAACCAAGAAGGGCAAAAGTAAATTTAGTTCCATGTTTTTTAAGACCCCCAAAAAATCATTTGGATTTTATAGGAATGTTTATCTTCAATTTAGGGTTCGTTTAGTCAGGCTAAAGTAGAAATACCCTCGATGCCAATGGTATGTAGTTGCGCTCCGAATATATAGTAGTTAAGGGGCATGGATTTATGTCATTGAAAAGGAGTTTCTTACCGTTGATGAACCATTAAAAATTCTCTCTCTCTCTCTCTCTCTCTCTCTCTCCTCTCTCTTGAAACTCGGAGGCTGCGCGGTCAACTGATCGAGGTTTTCAAGCTCTTACGCGGGTTCAACGATGTCGATTTTAGAAGTATGTTTAGTTTAAATGATAACCCAACTCGCAACAATGGTTGGAAGTTGGATTTGAAACGGTTTAGGACTAGTGTGTGTGGGAATTACTTTTACGTATAAGATCTGTGACACATGGAACAGGTTACCTTCGGAAGTTGTGAACAGTTCCTCTGTGGATCAGTTCAAGAAAAGGGTAGACCAAATCTTGCACACTATTTGAGTGTGTAAAGACATTTAGGACCTCAGTCTGCCGAAATTTCTTTTCCTATAAAATAGTTAATATCTGGAACCAACTTCCCTCAGAGGTTGTTCAGTCAAAGTGTAAATGTGTTTAAAAATAGGCTAGACAAAGTACTGAATACTCTCATAGTTTAAGACTAAAACATATGAAAACTCTGCAGGAGATCGCTTGCACGGTGTCTCTGTGAGCAAGCTAAATATAGAGCTATTTATATATTCTCACTTTCCTGTAAAATTTCCTTGGCTACTTTTCCAGGGTCAAGGTATTTTCTTCAACCTTTTTCCGTACCTGCCTCTGGCAGGGAGGGAGCGGAGGGTGGGGAGAGAGCCTTCTACTTTCTATCCAGTTTTCTACTACTGCTAGGATAGTTGAAAGAAAAATAAACTTTTACAAATTTTCCCTGGCACCCGTTGCCATTGGTACCTCCTCGGTATGGGCCGCAAGGCCTTTTGAGGTACTTCTTTTCCTTGTAACTCCTTGTAACTCTCTCTCTCGCCAAGACGTGAACATTTAGTGAAGGTAATCGTAATCTCCGAGTTGGTTATGCTTTCTGTAAAACTAATAAATAAAAGGAACGCAGATTTGGAAATTCTGAGTTCCGCAGAAGACGTCTGTGAAAATGAAAGTGACCACCTCCGCATTAATAAGTGGTTTCACCTTTTTTAGGTCGTCTCTCATCTGTCGAGGAAGCCTTTGACGGAATGATGGACAGAATTGGCGAAAACCAATCAAATGCTCGCCAATTGTAAATCATTCGTTCGATCATCGCCGCATCTTCCACTAATGTCTTCGCTTCTCATTATCTCCCTCATTCATCCACGAGTCTTTTCAAGGACCCGTCAGACACATTCCAAATCTTCCTCCGATCATCTTTAATTTCACCGTCGTCGTCCGCGTCGTTTTACTGCTGCAGCTCCTCAAGTTATTTCATTTGAATCATTTCCGGAAAACTATTTTATTTTCAAGTTTCGAAAGTGAGATTGATTTATTGATTTATAGCTGTGTTAAAAGCACAACCAACCAAAAACTTTTATTTTTAAGCACGTGACGGCTCAAATTACAATTTAAATCATTCTCAGAAATTAATGCAAACTTTTTCAATCGTGAACGGTTGACGTAATCTCTTTTCGTAATCTCTCTTCGTAATCCCTCTTCGTAATCCCTCTTCGTAATCTCTTTTCATAATCTCTTTTCATAATCCCTCTTCGTAATCTCTTTTCATAATTCTTTTCGTAATCCCTCTTCGTAATCTCTTCGTAATCTCTTTTCGTAATCTCTGTTCTAAGCAAATTTGCTACTTTGTCTCGAGACTACTTTCTGCAAAGTATTGTAACTAAATAGATGGTAAATGCCTGTTTGTATTACTATGAAATAGGGAAACTTAACAAATAAATAGAATGAGCCTAATTAGGGAAGGTAAAATTGAAATAGAAAAGAAAATTAGCAAAAGGTCGGCGCTACGCGCCGATTTTGCTAGATCTGCGGTGCTTCGGCTGAATTGTGGGCCTACGGCGTATTTTATTTTGAACATCAGTAGCCCTTTATCTGGATATCATTCCTATTCCTCTCACCTTGGGCCTCAGTAATTGGGGTGCCTGGCAAACCAATTATTCATTCAATAAACTACAGAAAGAACGCAGCCATGAAAATCTAAAGCTTCACAAATTTTAATACAATGAACTCGGATTTGAAGCCTAAGATTTTCATGACTGCGTTCATTTCTAGTTTTATTGACCAAATAACTGAACCGACAGTATTGGGGGCCCTGCGGCCCGCCAAATCATAGTTTTCATTGTTTCGAGTGCATCAATAATATTGTTATAGTGTTCCATTAGTTTTGATAAGCATGATCTTCCTGACCGGAATCGATGTTGGTTATCATTTTTTTTTCTGAGTTTCCCCATTAACCCCACCCCCTCCCCCATTACCCCACCCCTCTCCCCCATTTACCCCACCAATTTTTTTTCTGAATTTCCCCATTACCCCACCCCTCTCCCCCAATACTCCTCCCCCATTTACCCCCACCCTTCCCCCATTACCCCCAAGGGGGAAAGGGGGCTGGCACCTTGCAAAGGATTTACTTTAATTTTTTTTGAAGGGGGCTGGCACCTTGCGTTGTTGCAGGAAAATAATCCTGGTACTCATCTTTCGCAGAGAAAAATGGCGAATAATTTAAATATTTCGCGCAACAGTGTCCAAAACATAATGAAAAGTAAAAGAATCAAATCTTTTAAAAGATTGAGTGCCCCCAGAATACAAAAGAAGCCATGGGAAAACGGTTAGAAAGGTGTAATTCTTTGTACAGGAAATTTAATTTAGCAGACATTAAACGCATGTTTTTGCAAGATGAGCCCGACTTTACATTAGCTGTATCAACAAATCGACAAAACAACCGAGTCAATGCATTAACTTCCAAATTGGAAATCCAGCCAGACCGTCTTTATCATCGAATTTTCACGATTTTCCAAGAATTAATGGTATTTTGTGGTGTTTCTAACAATGGAAAACCAAATTATTCTTTACTGATCTACAGAAAATAAAAATGAACTCGCAAAATTACATTGAACAACTCGGAGAAGTTTTACCTGAATGCCAAGACTTGTACCCGAACGAAGATTTTATTTTTGCTCAAGACAATGCACCATCTCATTCAATCAAGGCAACCCAAGAATTTTTGATGGCGAACATTCCTGAATTCATAAAAAGTGAAGAATGGCCACCAAATTCTCCTGACTTAAATCCTCTGGATTACTTCGTGTGGAATGAGGTGAAGTCATTGGTGTACCATGGTCGCAGGGAACCATTTTCAAACCTGGAAGCACTTAGACAAAGAATTGAGGTTGTCTGACCTATGGTGTTCCGAGACAAAATCAAGTCATCCATAGATCAGTGGAAAAGGTGAGTACTGGCCGTAATTCAAGAAAATGGGGGTGCCAATACAACATCGATTTCAATAGGGTAAGTTTTATGAGAGTTCCATTGAAATTTTTTAGCATATGGTAACTATACTATTGGCCACATCTTGTACTAATTTGGGTGTATTAGCTTGACTAGTTTGAAATTTGTAGGAAAAACAAAAGTGCTAATTTAATATTTTTGGTGAATTTCTCCTTGAAATAAATTTATTTATTTATTTTTATTCTTTATTATTGTATTTTTATTTTATATTTTTATTCTTTATTTATTTTTCATTTTATTATTTTTTATTCTATTTATTGTTTTTATTTTATTTTTTATTAATTATTTATTGTTTTATTTTATTATTTTTTTGTTTAGTTTTTTATTTTATTATTTTTTATTCTTTATGTATTGTATGAAAGTTTTATTTTCCAATTTTTGATCAAAATTTGAAATGAAATTTTTTATAACATTTTTTGTGTTTTAGTAAATTTTCAGTAAAAATGTTTTTAACTGGAAACCTAATTACGTATCTTATTACGCCCTCGGTGGTGTAGTGTTTACCATCGCTGACTACGAATCCATCGGCCCCGGGATCGAGACCCGGTAACGGCAGTTGGCGCGCAGCAAACCCAGCTGTTCATCCTTTCATACCGTATCAGGACAACTGCCAGGGCCGGATTAAGCATTGTTAGGGCCGGGGGCAATGAATATTTTCCGGCCGGTGTCACTAGACAAACACTAGAAAAACAATTCTTTACCTGATACATCATACATGAGTGATGTGATCAACTGACTGGGATCGATCAACAGAAAACGAAAAAACAAAGATGTGATTACAGAAAATGAATACTTTGTTCACATAAATGGGATACTAAACTAGGTTTTGTAGAAGCGGAATCTAGAATTTGTTTTCTTCCTCACGGTGGACCAATTATTTCAACGGTAGATTATAGCGTTTACATAGTTTCTTGGGGCCGGGGGCAAATGCCCCCTTTGCCCCCATTATAATCCGCTACTGACCAACTGCTCCCCGACAACTGCCCCCATGGACAATTGCCCCCCATATGTCCTCTGAACGCACTAAGACTATCAAACGACAGAGACGCAAACAGTTTCAAAGATTTCAATGAACGAACGGCGTCTAATTTTCATAGAAACCAGTGTTTGCCTCTTTAAGGAAACTATTGTTTGGAATGGTATTTTCAAAACAAAGCAAACACTATGGCCGTTTTTGTTAAGTTAAAAAGAATTGGCTCATTACAATAATAATAATTGTCGGAATTTTTTCTTCCAAATTTAACAATAATTATTGGTTAATTGAATGCTCGGTTAGGTCAACTCTACGCCCTTGACGATTGGTTAGGTTAAGTCGTGATATTTTCGTTAGTTTCAACGAAAATATCACGACTTAAAACCTAACCAATCGTGAGGGTGTACAGTTGACCTAACCGGGCATTCAATAATTTTCCCGTAGATTTCGATTAATTTTAAGCAACTTTTATCTAATATTTTTCTCTCGAGGAGCCATTTCGTGTTTTAGGATGGACAGACAGACAGGA
Source organism: Bathynomus jamesi (assembly GCA_023014485.1). Classification (NCBI taxonomy): domain Eukaryota; kingdom Metazoa; phylum Arthropoda; class Malacostraca; order Isopoda; family Cirolanidae; genus Bathynomus; species Bathynomus jamesi. The sequence goes on along the minus strand of JAJOZX010000737.1, from coordinate 270,781 downwards.
GATCTACCTCGCACCAACAACTTAGAAGGCGGTTTCTTGAAGTGTTGAAGAGGGAGCAGGCACTGACCAACATCACACCATCAACCAGATGATTACAGGAGAGTCAGCACCACCTAAGCGGAAACGTTATCAAGATTCGACAGCCAGAATAGCAACCATCGTACAAGACTTTGAGAACCGCCGTGTTGGACTTTTGAGGGAAATAGCCTTCAACTTGCAATTTTAGTGTGGAAGATATGTCAGTGAATTTTTCAATATGGTTATGACTGTCATATTGGTTGTGACAGATTCCCTGGCAATGGGATCAGTTCAGGGGGCATTTATCCATGGGGGCGCAGTTGGCGGGGAGCAGTTTGTCCAGGGGACAATTGTCCTAGAATCCTTGAATACAGTAAAAATTGGTTTGTAGATAAATGGGTACCCTGGGTAGCCTAGTGGTTAAGACACTAGGCTGCTGCTGCTGGTGGGGTGTAGTTCGGATTCCACGCTAAACTGTAGGTCTAAGGCGCAGTGACAAGCTTGAACTTAGAATGAACAATTCGGGCGAAAGTAAAAACCAAACTCAAACCAACCAAGGTTATTTACATATTTTGGTTTTGTCATTTTGTGGTTAGTGTAGATATTTTCGGGGGGAAAATGGGAAAATATACTTTTTTTTATTTTATTTTTATTTTACAGTTACTGAATGTGTATTATCATTTAATTTTTAACTTATGACGAGACGCTTATTTGAATCTACGTAGATTCATCGTAATCCAAATTCATGGCTAATCATTACTTTTTACCATTCTTTCTAACCTAACCCAGAGGGCAAAAGTAAATTTAGTTCCATGTTTTTAAAGACCCCCAAAAAATCATTTGGATTTTATAGGAATGTTATCTTCAATTTAGGGTTCGTTTAGTCAGGCTAAAGTAGAAATACCCTCGATGCCAATGGGTATGTAGTTGCGCTCCGAATATATAGTAGTTAAGGGGCATGGATTTATGTCATTGAAAAGGAGTTTCTTACCGTTGATGAAACCATTAAAAATTCTCTCTCTCTCTCTCTCTCCTCTCTCTCTCTCTCTCTTGAAACTCGGAGGCTGCGCGGTCAACTGATCGAGGTTTTCAAGCTCTACGCGGGTTCAACGATGTCGATTTTAGAAGTATGTTTAGTTTAAATGATAACCCAACTCGCAACAATGGTTGGAAGTTGGATTTGAAACGGTTTAGGACTAGTGTGTGTGGGAATTACTTTACGTATAAGATCGTGACACATGGAACAGGTTACCTTCGGAAGTTGTGAACAGTTCCTCTGTGGATCAGTTCAAGAAAAGGGTAGACCAAATCTTGCACACTATTTGAGTGTGTAAAGACATTTAGGACCTCAGTCTGCCGAAATTTCTTTTCCTATAAAATAGTTAATATCTGGAACCAACTTCCCTCAGAGGTTGTTTCAGTCAAAGTGTAAATGTGTTTAAAAATAGGCTAGACAAAGTACTGAATACTCTCATAGTTTAAGACTAAAACATATGAAAACTCTGCAGGAGATCGCTGCACGGTGCTCTGTGAGCAAGCTAAATATAGAGCTATTTATATATTCTCCACTTTCCTTAAAATTTCCTTGGCTACTTTTCCAGGGTCAAGGTATTTTCTTCAACCTTTTTCCGTACCTGCCTCTGGCAGGGAGGGAGCGGAGGGTGGGGAGAGAGCCTTCTACTTTTCTATCCAGTTTTCTACTACTGCTAGGATAGTTGAAAGAAAAATAAACTTTTACAAATTTTCCCTGGCACCCGTTGCCATTGGTACCTCCTCGGTATGGGCCGCAAGGCCTTTTGAGGTACTTCTTTCCTTGTAACTCCTTAACTCTCTCTCTCGCCAAGACGTGAACATTTAGTGAAGGTAATCGTAATCTCCGAGTTGTTATGCTTTCTGTAAAACTAATAAATAAAAGGAACGCAGATTTGGAAATTCTGAGTTCCGCAGAAGACGTCTGTGAAATGAAAGTGACCACCTCCGCATTAATAAGTGGTTTCACCTTTTTTAGGTCGTCTCTCATCTGTCGAGGAAGCCTTTGACGGAATGATGGACAGAATTGGCGAAAACCAATCAAATGCTCGCCAATTGTAAATCATTCGTTCGATCATCGCCGCATCTTCCACTAATGTCTTCGCTTCTCATTATCTCCCTCATTCATCCACGAGTCTTTTCAAGGACCCGTCAGACACATTCCAAATCTTCCTCCGATCATCTTTAATTTCACCGTCGTCGTCCGCGTCGTTTTACTGCTGCAGCTCCTCAAGTTTATTTCACTTTGAATCATTTCCGGAAAACTATTTTATTTTCAAGTTTCGAAAGTGAGATTGATTTATTGATTTATAGCTGTGTTAAAAGCACAACCAACCAAAAACTTTTATTTTTAAGCACGTGACGGCTCAAAATTACAATTTAAATCATTCTCAGAAATTAATGCAAACTTTTTTCAATCGTGAACGGGTTGACGTAATCTCTTTTCGTAATCTCTCTTCGTAATCCCTCTTCGTAATCCCTCTTCGTAATCTCTTTTCATAATCTCTTTTCATAATCCCTCTTCGTAATCTCTTTTCATAATTCTTTTCGTAATCCTCTTCGTAATCTCTTCGTAATCTCTTTTCGTAATCTCTGTTCTAAGCAAATTTGCTACTTTGTCTCGAGACTACTTTCTGCAAAGTATTGTAACTAAATAGATGGTAAATGCCTGTTTGTATTACTATGAAATAGGGAAACTTAACAAATAAATAGAATGAGCCTATATTAGGGAAGGTAAAATTGAAATAGAAAAGAAAACTAGCAAAAGGTCGGCGCTACGCGCCGATTTTGCTAGATCTGCGGTGCTTCGGCTGAATTGTGGGCCTACGGCGTATTTTATTTTGAACATCAGTAGCCCTTTATCTGGATATCATTCCTATTCCTCTCACCTTGGGCCTCAGTAATTGGGGTGCCTGGCAAACCAATTATTCATTCAATAAAACTACAGAAAAGAACGCAGCCATGAAAATCTAAAGCTTCACAAATTTTAATACAATGAACTCGGATTTGAAGCCTAAGATTTTCATGACTGCGTTCATTTCTATAGTTTTATTGACCAAATAACTGAACCGACAGTAATTGGGGGCCCTGCGGCCCGCCAAATCATAGTTTTCATTGTTTCGAGTGCATCAATAATATTGTTATAGTGTTCCATTAGTTGTGATAAGCATGATCTTCCTGACCGGAATCGATGTTGGTTATCATTTTTTTTTCTGAGTTTCCCCATTAACCCCACCCCTCCCCCATTACCCCACCCCTCTCCCCCATTTACCCCACCAATTTTTTTTCTGAATTTCCCCATTACCCCACCCCTCTCCCCCAATACCTCCTCCCCCATTTACCCCCACCCTTCCCCCATTACCCCCAAGGGGGAAAGGGGGCTGGCACCTTGCAAAGGATTTACTTTAATTTTTTTTGAAGGGGGCTGGCACCTTGCGTTGTTGCAGGAAAATAATCCTGGTACTCATCTTTCGCAGAGAAAAATGGCGAATAATTTAAATATTTCGCGCAACAGTGTCCAAAACATAATGAAAAGTAAAAGAATCAAATCTTTTAAAAGATTGAGTGCCCCCAGAATAACAAAAGAAGCCATGGGAAAACGGTTAGAAAGGTGTAATTCTTTGTACAGGAAATTTAATTTAGCAGACATTAAACGCATGTTTTTGCAAGATGAGCCCGACTTTACATTAGCTGTATCAACAAATCGACAAAACAACCGAGTCAATGCATTAACTTCCAAATTGGAAATCCAGCCAGACCGTCTTTATCATCGAATTTCACGATTTTCCAAGAAATTAATGGTATTTTGTGGTGTTTCTAACAATGGAAAACCAAATTATTCTTTACTGATCTACAGAAAATAAAAATGAACTCGCAAAATTACATTGAACAACTCGGAGAAGTTTTACCTGAATGCCAAGACTTGTACCCGAACGAAGATTTTATTTTTGCTCAAGACAATGCACCATCTCATTCAATCAAGGCAACCCAAGAATTTTTGATGGCGAACATTCCTGAATTCATAAAAAGTGAAGAATGGCCACCAAATTCTCCTGACTTAAATCCTCTGGATTACTTCGTGTGGAATGAGGTGAAGTCATTGGTGTACCATGGTCGCAGGGAACCATTTTCAAACCTGGAAGCACTTAGACAAAGAATTGAGGTTGTCTGACCTATGGTGTTCCGAGACAAAATCAAGTCATCCATAGATCAGTGGAAAAGGTGAGTACTGGCCGTAATTCAAGAAAATGGGGGTGCCAATACAACATCGATTTCAATAGGGTAAGTTTTATGAGAGTTCCATTGAAATTTTTTAGCATATGGTAACTATACTATTGGCCACATCTTGTACTAATTTGGGTGTATTAGCTTGACTAGTTTGAAATTTGTAGGAAAAACAAAAGTGCTAATTTAATATTTTTGGTGAATTTCTCCTTGAAATAAATTTTATTTATTTATTTTTATTCTTTATTTATTGTATTTTTTATTTTATTATTTTTTATTCTTTATTTATTTTTCATTTTATTATTTTTTATTCTATTTATTGTTTTTATTTTATTTTTTATTAATTATTTATTGTTTTTATTTTATTATTTTTTTGTTTAGTTTTTTATTTTATTATTTTTTATTCTTTATGTATTGTATGAAAGTTTTATTTTCCAATTTTTGATCAAAATTTGAAATGAAATTTTTTATAACATTTTTTGTGTTTTAGTAAATTTTCAGTAAAAATGTTTTTAACTGGAAACCTAATTACGTATCTTATTACGCCCCTCGGTGGTGTAGTGTTTACCATCGCTGACTACGAATCCATCGGCCCCGGGATCGAGACCCGGTAACGGCAGTTGGCGCGCAGCAAACCCAGCTGTTCATCCTTTCATACCGTATCAGGACAACTGCCAGGGCCGGATTAAGCATTGTTAGGGCCGGGGGCAATGAATATTTTCCGGCCGGTGTCACTAGACAAACACTAGAAAAACAATTCTTTACCTGATACATCATACATGAGTGATGTGATCAACTGACTGGGATCGATCAACAGAAAACGAAAAAACAAAGATGTGATTACAGAAATGAATACTTTGTTCACATAAATGGGATACTAAACTAGGTTTTGTAGAAGCGGAATCTAGAATTTGTTTTCTTCCTCACGGTGGACCAATTATTTCAACGGTAGATTATAGCGTTTACATAGTTTCTTGGGGCCGGGGGCAAATGCCCCCTTTGCCCCCATTATAATCCGCTACTGACAACTGCTCCCCGGACAACTGCCCCCATGGGACAATTGCCCCCCATATGTCCTCTGAACGCACTAAGACTATCAACGACAGAGACGCAACAGTTTCAAAGATTTCAATGAACGAACGGCGTCTAATTTTCATAGAAACCAGTGTTTGCCTCTTTAAGGAAACTATTGTTTGGAATGGTATTTTCAAAACAAAGCAAACACTATGGCCGTTTTTGTTAAGTTAAAAAGAATTGGCTCATTACAATAATAATAATTGTCGGAATTTTTTCTTCCCAATAATTTAACAATAAATTATTGGTTAATTGAATGCTCGGTTAGGTCAACTCTACGCCCTTGACGATTGGTTAGGTTAAGTCGTGATATTTTCGTTAGTTTCAACGAAAATATCACGACTTAACCTAACCAATCGTGAAGGGTGTACAGTTGACCTAACCGGGCATTCAATAATTTTCCCGTAGATTTCGATTAATTTTAAGCAACTTTTATCTAATATTTTTTCTCTCGAGGAGCCATTTCCGTGTTTTAGGATGGGACAGACAGACAGGAGATCTACCTCGCACCAACAACTTAGAAGGCGGTTTCTTGAAGTGTTGAAGAGGGAGCAGGCACTGACCAACATCACCATCAACCAGATGATTACAGGAGAGTCAGCACCACCTAAGCGGAAACGTTATCAAGATTCGACAGCCAGAATAGCAACCATCGTACAAGACTTTGAGAACCGCCGTGTTGGACTTTTTGAGGGAAATAGCCTTCAACTTGCAATTTTAGTGTGGAATATATGTCAGTGAATTTTTCAATATTGGTTATGACTGTCATATTGGTTGTGACAGATTCCCTGGCAATGGGGATCAGTTGTCCAGGGGGCATTTATCCCATGGGGGCGCAGTTGGCGGGGAGCAGTTGTCCAGGGGACAATTGTCCTAGAATCCTTGAATACAGTAAAAAATTGGTTTGTAGATAAATGGGTACCCTGGGTAGCCTAGTGGTTAAGACACTAGGCTGCTGCTGCTGGTGGGGTGTAGTTCGGATTCCACGCTAAACTGTAGGTCTAAGGCGCAGTGACAAGCTTGAACTTAGAATGAACAATTCGGGCGAAAGTAAAAACCAAACTCAAACCAACCAAGGTTATTACATATTTTGGTTTTGTCATTTGTGGTTAGTGTAGATATTTTCGGGGGGAAAATGGGAAAATATACTTTTTTTATTTTTATTTTTTTATTTTACAGTTACTGAATGTGTTATTATTCATTTGAATTTTTTAACTTATGACGAGACGCTTATTTGAATCTACGTAGATTCATCGTAATCCAAATTCATGGCTAATATTCATTACTTTTTACCATTCTTTCTAACCTAAACCAAGAAGGGCAAAAGTAAATTTAGTTCCATGTTTTTTAAAGACCCCCAAAAAATCATTTGGATTTTATAGGAATGTTTATCTTCAATTTAGGGTTCGTTTAGTCAGGCTAAAGTAGAAATACCCTCGATGCCAATGGGTATGTAGTTGCGCTCCGAATATATAGTAGTTAAGGGGCATGGATTTATGTCATTGAAAAGGAGTTTCTTACCGTTGATGAAACCATTAAAAATTCTCTCTCTCTCTCTCTCTCTCTCTCTCTCTCTCTCTCTTGAAACTCGGAGGCTGCGCGGTCAACTGATCGAGGTTTTCAAGCTCTTACGCGGGTTCAACGATGTCGATTTTAGAAGTATGTTTAGTTTAAATGATAACCCAACTCGCAACAATGGTTGGAAGTTGGATTTGAAACGGTTTAGGACTAGTGTGTGTGGGAATTACTTTACGTATAAGATCTGTGACACATGGAACAGGTTACCTTCGGAAGTTGTGAACAGTTCCTCTGTGGATCAGTTCAAGAAAAGGGTAGACCAAATCTTGCACACTATTTGAGTGTGTAAAGACATTTAGGACCTCAGTCTGCCGAAATTTCTTTTCCTATAAAATAGTTAATATCTGGAACCAACTTCCCTCAGAGGTTGTTTCCAGTCAAAGTGTAAATGTGTTTAAAAATAGGCTAGACAAAGTACTGAATACTCTCATAGTTTAAGACTAAAACATATGAAAACTCTGCAGGAGATCGCTTGCACGGTGTCTCTGTGAGCAAGCTAAATATAGAGCTATTTATATATTCTCCACTTTCCTGTAAAATTTCCTTGGCTACTTTTCCAGGGTCAAGGTATTTTCTTCAACCTTTTTCCGTACCTGCCTCTGGCAGGGAGGGAGCGGAGGGTGGGGAGAGAGCCTTCTACTTTTCTATCCAGTTTTCTACTACTGCTAGATAGTTGAAAGAAAAATAAACTTTTACAAATTTTCCCTGGCACCCGTTGCCATTGGTACCTCCTCGGTATGGGCCGCAAGGCCTTTTGAGGTACTTCTTTTCCTTGTAACTCCTTGTAACTCTCTCTCTCGCCAAGACGTGAACATTTAGTGAAGGTAATCGTAATCTCCGAGTTGGTTATGCTTTCTGTAAAACTAATAAATAAAAGGAACGCAGATTTGGAATTCTGGTTCCGCAGAAGACGTCTGTGAAAATGAAAGTGACCACCTCCGCATTAATAAGTGGTTTCACCTTTTTTAGGTCGTCTCTCATCTGTCGAGAAGCCTTTGACGGAATGATGGACAGAATTGGCGAAAACCAATCAAATGCTCGCCAATTGTAAATCATTCGTCGATCATCGCCGCATCTTCCACTAATGTCTTCGCTTCTCATTATCTCCCTCATCATCCACGAGTCTTTTCAAGGACCCGTCAGACACATTCCAAATCTTCCTCCGATCATCTTTAATTTCACCGTCGTCGTCCGCGTCGTTTTACTGCTGCAGCTCCTCAAGTTTATTTTCACTTTGAATCATTTCCGGAAAACTATTTTATTTCAAGTTTCGAAAGTGAGATTGATTTATTGATTTATAGCTGTGTTAAAAGCACAACCAACCAAAAACTTTTATTTTTAAGCACGTGACGGCTCAATTACAATTTAAATCATTCTCAGAAATTAATGCAAACTTTTTTTCAATCGTGAACGGGTTGACGTAATCTCTTTTCGTAATCTCTCCTTCGTAATCCCTCTTCGTAATCCTCTTCGTAATCTCTTTTCTAATCTCTTTTCATAATCCTCTTCGTAATCTCTTTTCATAATTCTTTTCGTAATCCCTCTTCGTAATCTCTTCGTAATCTCTTTTTCGTAATCTCTGTTCTAAGCAATTTGCTACTTTGTCTCGAGACTACTTTCTGCAAAGTATGTAACTAAATAGATGGTAAATGCCTGTTTGTATTACTATGAAATAGGGAAACTTAACAAATAAATAGAATGAGCCTATATTAGGGAAGGTAAAATTGAAATAGAAAAGAAAACTAGCAAAAGGTCGGCGCTACGCGCCGATTTTGCTAGATCTGCGGTGCTTCGGCTGAATTGTGGGCCTACGGCGTATTTTATTTTGAACATCAGTAGCCCTTTATCTGGATATCATTCCTATTCCTCTCACCTTGGGCCTCAGTAATTGGGGTGCCTGGCAAACCAATTATTCATTCAATAAAACTACAGAAAGAACGCAGCCATGAAAATCTAAAGCTTCACAAATTTTAATACAATGAACTCGGATTTGAAGCCTAAGATTTTCATGACTGCGTTCATTTCTATAGTTTTATTGACCAAATAACTGAACCGACAGTAATTGGGGGCCCTGCGGCCCGCCAAATCATAGTTTTCATTGTTTCGAGTGCATCAATAATATTGTTATAGTTGTCCATTAGTTGTGATAAGCGATCTTCCTGACCGGAATCGATGTTGGTTATCATTTTTTTTTCTGAGTTTCCCCATTAACCCCACCCCCTCCCCCATTACCCCACCCCCTCTCCCCCATTTACCCCACCAATTTTTTTCTGAATTTCCCCATTACCCCACCCTCTCCCCCAATACCTCCTCCCCCATTTACCCCCCCTTCCCCCATTACCCCCAAGGGGGAAAGGGGCTGGCACCTTGCAAAGGTTTTACTTTAATTTTTTTTGAAGGGGGCTGGCACCTTGCGTTGTTGCAGGAAATAATCCTGGTACTCATCTTTCGCAGAGAAAAAATGGCGAATAATTTAAATATTTCGCGCAACAGTGTCCAAAACATAATGAAAAGTAAAAGAATCAATCTTTTAAAAGATTGAGTGCCCCCAGAATAACAAAAGAAGCCATGGGAAAACGGTTAGAAAGGTGTATTCTTTGTACAGGAAATTTAATTTTAGCAGACATTAAACGCATGTTTTTGCAAGATGAGCCCGACTTTACATTAGCTGTATCAACAAATCGACAAAACAACCGAGTCAATGCATTAACTTCCAAATTGGAAATCCAGCCAGACCGTCTTATCATCGAATTTCACGATTTTCCAAGAAATTAATGGTATTTTGTGGTGTTTCTAACAATGGAAAACCAAATTATTCTTTACTGATCTACAGAAAATAAAAATGAACTCGCAAAATTACATTGAACAACTCGGAGAAGTTTTACCTGAATGCCAAGACTTGTACCCGAACGAAGATTTTATTTTGCTCAAGACAATGCACCATCTCATTCAATCAAGGCAACCCAAGAATTTTGATGGCGAACATTCCTGAATTCATAAAAAGTGAAGAATGGCCACCAAATTCTCCTGACTTAAATCCTCTGGATTACTTCGTGTGGATGAGGTGAAGTCATTGGTGTACCATGGTCGCAGGGAACCATTTTCAAACCTGGAAGCACTTAGACAAAGAATTGAGGTTGTCTGACCTATGGTGTTCCGAGACAAAATCAAGTCATCCATAGATCATGGAAAAGGTGAGTACTGGCCGTAATTCAAGAAAATGGGGGTGCCAATACAACATCGATTTCAATAGGGTAAGTTTTATGAGAGTTCCATTGAAATTTTTTAGCATATGGTAACTATACTATTGGCCACATCTTGTACTAATTTGGGTGTATTAGCTTGACTAGTTTGAAATTTGTAGGAAAAAACAAAAGTGCTAATTTAATATTTTTGGTGAATTTCTCCTTGAAATAAATTTTATTTATTTATTTTTATTCTTTATTTATTGTATTTTTTATTTATTATTTTTTTATTCTTTATTTATTTTTCATTTTATTATTTTTTATTCTATTTATTGTTTTTATTTTATTTTTTATTAATTATTTATTGTTTTTATTTTATTATTTTTTTGTTAGTTTTTTATTTTATTATTTTTATTCTTTATGTATTGTATGAAAGTTTTATTTTCCAATTTTTGATCAAAATTTGAAATGAAATTTTTTATAACATTTTTTGTGTTTTGTAAATTTTCAGTAAAAATGTTTTTAACTGGAAACCTAATTACGTATCTTATTACGCCCCTCGGTGGTGTAGTGTTTACCATCGCTGACTACGAATCCATCGGCCCCGGGATCGAGACCCGGTAACGGCAGTTGGCGCGCAGCAAACCAGCTGTTCATCCTTTCATACCGTATCAGGACAACTGCCAGGGCCGGATTAAGCATTTAGGGCCGGGGGCAATGAATATTTTCCGGCCGGTGTCACTAGACAAACACTAGAAAAACAATTCTTTACCTGATACATCATACATGAGTGATGTGATCAACTGACTGGGATCGATCAACAGAAAACGAAAAAACAAGATGTGATTACAGAAATGAATACTTTGTTCACATAAATGGGATACTAAACTAGGTTTTGTAGAAGCGGAATCTAGAATTTGTTTTCTTCCTCACGGTGGACCAATTATTTCAACGGTAGATTATAGCGTTTACATAGTTTCTTGGGGCCGGGGGCAAATGCCCCCTTTGCCCCCATTATAATCCGCTACTGACAACTGCTCCCCGGACAACTGCCCCCATGGGACAATTGCCCCCCCATATGTCCTCTGAACGCACTAAGACTATCAACGACAGAGACGCAACAGTTTCAAAGATTTCAATGAACGAACGGCGTCTAATTTTCATAGAAACCAGTGTTTGCCTCTTTAAGGAAACTATTGTTTGGAATGGTATTTTCAAAACAAAGCAAACACTATGGCCGTTTTTGTTAAGTTAAAAGAATTGGCTCATTACAATAATAATAATTGTCGGAATTTTTTCTTCCAATAATTTAACAATAAATTATTGGTTAATTGAATGCTCGGTTAGGTCAACTCTACGCCCTTGACGATTGGTTAGGTTAAGTCGTGATATTTTCGTTAGTTTCAACGAAAATATCACGACTTAACCTAACCAATCGTGAAGGGTGTACAGTTGACCTAACCGGGCATTCAATAAGTAGATTTCGATTAATTTTAAGCAACTTTTATCTAATATTTTTTCTCTCGAGGAGCCATTTCCGTGTTTTAGGATGGGACAGACAGACAGGAGATCTACCTCGCACCAACAACTTAGAAGGCGGTTTCTTGAAGTGTTGAAGAGGGAGCAGGCACTGACCAACATCACCATCAACCAGATGATTACAGGAGAGTCAGCACCACCTAAGCGGAAACGTTATCAAGATTCGACAGCCAGAATAGCAACCATCGTACAACTTTGAGAACCGCCGTGTTGGACTTTTTGAGGGAAATAGCCTTCAACTTGCAATTTTAGTGTGGAATATATGTCAGTGAATTTTTCAATATTGGTTATGACTGTCATATTGGTTGTGACAGATTCCCTGGCAATGGGGATCAGTTGTCCAGGGGGCATTTATCCCATGGGGGCGCAGTTGGCGGGGAGCAGTTGTCCAGGGGACAATTGTCCTAGAATCCTTGAATACAGTAAAAAATTGGTTTGTAGATAAATGGGTACCCTGGGTAGCCTAGTGGTTAAGACACTAGGCTGCTGCTGCTGGTGGGGTGTAGTTCGGATTCCACGCTAAACTGTAGGTCTAAGGCGCAGTGACAAGCTTGAACTTAGAATGAACAATTCGGGCGAAAGTAAAAACCAAACTCAAACCAACCAAGGTTATTACATATTTTGGTTTTGTCATTTGTGGTTAGTGTAGATATTTTCGGGGGGAAAATGGGAAAATATACTTTTTTTATTTTTATTTTTTTATTTTACAGTTACTGAATGTGTTATTATTCATTTGAATTTTTTAACTTATGACGAGACGCTTATTTGAATCTACGTAGATTCATCGTAATCCAAATTCATGGCTAATATTCATTACTTTTTACCATTCTTTCTAACCTAAACCAAGAAGGGCAAAAGTAAATTTAGTTCCATGTTTTTTAAAGACCCCCAAAAAATCATTTGGATTTTATAGGAATGTTTATCTTCAATTTAGGGTTCGTTTAGTCAGGCTAAAGTAGAAATACCCTCGATGCCAATGGGTATGTAGTTGCGCTCCGAATATATAGTAGTTAAGGGGCATGGATTTATGTCATTGAAAAGGAGTTTCTTACCGTTGATGAAACCATTAAAAATTCTCTCTCTCTCTCTCTCTCTCTCTCTCTCTCTCTCTCTCTTGAAACTCGGAGGCTGCGCGGTCAACTGATCGAGGTTTTCAAGCTCTTACGCGGGTTCAACGATGTCGATTTTAGAAGTATGTTTAGTTTAAATGATAACCCAACTCGCAACAATGGTTGGAAGTTGGATTTGAAACGGTTTAGGACTAGTGTGTGTGGGAATTACTTTACGTATAAGATCTGTGACACATGGAACAGGTTACCTTCGGAAGTTGTGAACAGTTCCTCTGTGGATCAGTTCAAGAAAAGGGTAGACCAAATCTTGCACACTATTTGAGTGTGTAAAGACATTTAGGACCTCAGTCTGCCGAAATTTCTTTTCCTATAAAATAGTTAATATCTGGAACCAACTTCCCTCAGAGGTTGTTTCCAGTCAAAGTGTAAATGTGTTTAAAAATAGGCTAGACAAAGTACTGAATACTCTCATAGTTTAAGACTAAAACATATGAAAACTCTGCAGGAGATCGCTTGCACGGTGTCTCTGTGAGCAAGCTAAATATAGAGCTATTTATATATTCTCCACTTTCCTGTAAAATTTCCTTGGCTACTTTTCCAGGGTCAAGGTATTTTCTTCAACCTTTTTCCGTACCTGCCTCTGGCAGGGAGGGAGCGGAGGGTGGGGAGAGAGCCTTCTACTTTTCTATCCAGTTTTCTACTACTGCTAGGATAGTTGAAAGAAAAATAAACTTTTACAAATTTTCCCTGGCACCCGTTGCCATTGGTACCTCCTCGGTATGGGCCGCAAGGCCTTTTGAGGTACTTCTTTTCCTTGTAACTCCTTGTAACTCTCTCTCTCGCCAAGACGTGAACATTTAGTGAAGGTAATCGTAATCTCCGAGTTGGTTATGCTTTCTGTAAAACTAATAAATAAAAGGAACGCAGATTTGGAAATTCTGAGTTCCGCAGAAGACGTCTGTGAAAATGAAAGTGACCACCTCCGCATTAATAAGTGGTTTCACCTTTTTTAGGTCGTCTCTCATCTGTCGAGGAAGCCTTTGACGGAATGATGGACAGAATTGGCGAAAACCAATCAAATGCTCGCCAATTGTAAATCATTCGTTCGATCATCGCCGCATCTTCCACTAATGTCTTCGCTTCTCATTATCTCCCTCATTCATCCACGAGTCTTTTCAAGGACCCGTCAGACACATTCCAAATCTTCCTCCGATCATCTTTAATTTCACCGTCGTCGTCCGCGTCGTTTTACTGCTGCAGCTCCTCAAGTTTATTTCACTTTGAATCATTTCCGGAAAACTATTTTATTTTCAAGTTTCGAAAGTGAGATTGATTTATTGATTTATAGCTGTGTTAAAAGCACAACCAACCAAAAACTTTTATTTTTAAGCACGTGACGGCTCAAAATTACAATTTAAATCATTCTCAGAAATTAATGCAAACTTTTTTCAATCGTGAACGGGTTGACGTAATCTCTTTTCGTAATCTCTCTTCGTAATCCCTCTTCGTAATCCCTCTTCGTAATCTCTTTTCATAATCTCTTTTCATAATCCCTCTTCGTAATCTCTTTTCATAATTCTTTTCGTAATCCCTCTTCGTAATCTCTTCGTAATCTCTTTTCGTAATCTCTGTTCTAAGCAAATTTGCTACTTTGTCTCGAGACTACTTTCTGCAAAGTATTGTAACTAAATAGATGGTAAATGCCTGTTTGTATTACTATGAAATAGGGAAACTTAACAAATAAATAGAATGAGCCTATATTAGGGAAGGTAAAATTGAAATAGAAAAGAAAACTAGCAAAAGGTCGGCGCTACGCGCCGATTTTGCTAGATCTGCGGTGCTTCGGCTGAATTGTGGGCCTACGGCGTATTTTATTTTGAACATCAGTAGCCCTTTATCTGGATATCATTCCTATTCCTCTCACCTTGGGCCTCAGTAATTGGGGTGCCTGGCAAACCAATTATTCATTCAATAAAACTACAGAAAAGAACGCAGCCATGAAAATCTAAAGCTTCACAAATTTTAATACAATGAACTCGGATTTGAAGCCTAAGATTTTCATGACTGCGTTCATTTCTATAGTTTTATTGACCAAATAACTGAACCGACAGTAATTGGGGGCCCTGCGGCCCGCCAAATCATAGTTTTCATTGTTTCGAGTGCATCAATAATATTGTTATAGTGTTCCATTAGTTGTGATAAGCATGATCTTCCTGACCGGAATCGATGTTGGTTATCATTTTTTTTTCTGAGTTTCCCCATTAACCCCACCCCCTCCCCCATTACCCCACCCCTCTCCCCCATTTACCCCACCAATTTTTTTTCTGAATTTCCCCATTACCCCACCCCTCTCCCCCAATACCTCCTCCCCCATTTACCCCCACCCTTCCCCCATTACCCCCAAGGGGGAAAGGGGGCTGGCACCTTGCAAAGGATTTACTTTAATTTTTTTTGAAGGGGGCTGGCACCTTGCGTTGTTGCAGGAAAATAATCCTGGTACTCATCTTTCGCAGAGAAAAATGGCGAATAATTTAAATATTTCGCGCAACAGTGTCCAAAACATAATGAAAAGTAAAAGAATCAAATCTTTTAAAAGATTGAGTGCCCCCAGAATAACAAAAGAAGCCATGGGAAAACGGTTAGAAAGGTGTAATTCTTTGTACAGGAAATTTAATTTAGCAGACATTAAACGCATGTTTTTGCAAGATGAGCCCGACTTTACATTAGCTGTATCAACAAATCGACAAAACAACCGAGTCAATGCATTAACTTCCAAATTGGAAATCCAGCCAGACCGTCTTTATCATCGAATTTCACGATTTTCCAAGAAATTAATGGTATTTTGTGGTGTTTCTAACAATGGAAAACCAAATTATTCTTTACTGATCTACAGAAAATAAAAATGAACTCGCAAAATTACATTGAACAACTCGGAGAAGTTTTACCTGAATGCCAAGACTTGTACCCGAACGAAGATTTTATTTTTGCTCAAGACAATGCACCATCTCATTCAATCAAGGCAACCCAAGAATTTTTGATGGCGAACATTCCTGAATTCATAAAAAGTGAAGAATGGCCACCAAATTCTCCTGACTTAAATCCTCTGGATTACTTCGTGTGGAATGAGGTGAAGTCATTGGTGTACCATGGTCGCAGGGAACCATTTTCAAACCTGGAAGCACTTAGACAAAGAATTGAGGTTGTCTGACCTATGGTGTTCCGAGACAAAATCAAGTCATCCATAGATCAGTGGAAAAGGTGAGTACTGGCCGTAATTCAAGAAAATGGGGGTGCCAATACAACATCGATTTCAATAGGGTAAGTTTTATGAGAGTTCCATTGAAATTTTTTAGCATATGGTAACTATACTATTGGCCACATCTTGTACTAATTTGGGTGTATTAGCTTGACTAGTTTGAAATTTGTAGGAAAAACAAAAGTGCTAATTTAATATTTTTGGTGAATTTCTCCTTGAAATAAATTTTATTTATTTATTTTTTATTTTATTGTATTTTTATTTTATTATTTTTTATTCTTTATTTATTTTTCATTTTATTATTTTTTATTCTATTTATTGTTTTTATTTTATTTTTTATTAATTATTTATTGTTTTTATTTTATTATTTTTTGTTTAGTTTTTTATTTTATTATTTTTTATTCTTTATGTATTGTATGAAAGTTTTATTTTCCAATTTTTGATCAAAATTTGAAATGAAATTTTTTATAACATTTTTTGTGTTTTAGTAAATTTTCAGTAAAAATGTTTTTAACTGGAAACCTAATTACGTATCTTATTACGCCCCTCGGTGGTGTAGTGTTTACCATCGCTGACTACGAATCCATCGGCCCCGGGATCGAGACCCGGTAACGGCAGTTGGCGCGCAGCAAACCCAGCTGTTCATCCTTTCATACCGTATCAGGACAACTGCCAGGGCCGGATTAAGCATTGTTAGGGCCGGGGGCAATGAATATTTTCCGGCCGGTGTCACTAGACAAACACTAGAAAAACAATTCTTTACCTGATACATCATACATGAGTGATGTGATCAACTGACTGGGATCGATCAACAGAAAACGAAAAAACAAAGATGTGATTACAGAAAATGAATACTTTGTTCACATAAATGGGATACTAAACTAGGTTTTGTAGAAGCGGAATCTAGAATTTGTTTTCTTCCTCACGGTGGACCAATTATTTCAACGGTAGATTATAGCGTTTACATAGTTTCTTGGGGCCGGGGGCAAATGCCCCCTTTGCCCCCATTATAATCCGCTACTGACAACTGCTCCCCGGACAACTGCCCCCATGGGACAATTGCCCCCCCATATGTCCTCTGAACGCACTAAGACTATCAACGACAGAGACGCAACAGTTTCAAAGATTTCAATGAACGAACGGCGTCTAATTTTCATAGAAACCAGTGTTTGCCTCTTTAAGGAAACTATTGTTTGGAATGGTATTTTCAAAACAAAGCAAACACTATGGCCGTTTTTGTTAAGTTAAAAAGAATTGGCTCATTACAATAATAATAATTGTCGGAATTTTTTCTTCCCAATAATTTAACAATAAATTATTGGTTAATTGAATGCTCGGTTAGGTCAACTCTACGCCCTTGACGATTGGTTAGGTTAAGTCGTGATATTTTCGTTAGTTTCAACGAAAATATCACGACTTAACCTAACCAATCGTGAAGGGTGTACAGTTGACCTAACCGGGCATTCAATAAGTAGATTTCGATTAATTTTAAGCAACTTTTATCTAATATTTTTTCTCTCGAGGAGCCATTTCCGTGTTTTAGGATGGGACAGACAGACAGGAGATCTACCTCGCACCAACAACTTAGAAGGCGGTTTCTTGAAGTGTTGAAGAGGGAGCAGGCACTGACCAACATCACCATCAACCAGATGATTACAGGAGAGTCAGCACCACCTAAGCGGAAACGTTATCAAGATTCGACAGCCAGAATAGCAACCATCGTACAAGACTTTGAGAACCGCCGTGTTGGACTTTTTGAGGGAAATAGCCTTCAACTTGCAATTTTAGTGTGGAATATATGTCAGTGAATTTTTCAATATTGGTTATGACTGTCATATTGGTTGTGACAGATTCCCTGGCAATGGGGATCAGTTGTCCAGGGGGCATTTATCCCATGGGGGCGCAGTTGGCGGGGAGCAGTTGTCCAGGGGACAATTGTCCTAGAATCCTTGAATACAGTAAAAAATTGGTTTGTAGATAAATGGGTACCCTGGGTAGCCTAGTGGTTAAGACACTAGGCTGCTGCTGCTGGTGGGGTGTAGTTCGGATTCCACGCTAAACTGTAGGTCTAAGGCGCAGTGACAAGCTTGAACTTAGAATGAACAATTCGGGCGAAAGTAAAAACCAAACTCAAACCAACCAAGGTTATTACATATTTTGGTTTTGTCATTTGTGGTTAGTGTAGATATTTTCGGGGGGAAAATGGGAAAATATACTTTTTTTATTTTTATTTTTTTATTTTACAGTTACTGAATGTGTTATTATTCATTTGAATTTTTTAACTTATGACGAGACGCTTATTTGAATCTACGTAGATTCATCGTAATCCAAATTCATGGCTAATATTCATTACTTTTTACCATTCTTTCTAACCTAAACCAAGAAGGGCAAAAGTAAATTTAGTTCCATGTTTTTTAAAGACCCCCAAAAAATCATTTGGATTTTATAGGAATGTTTATCTTCAATTTAGGGTTCGTTTAGTCAGGCTAAAGTAGAAATACCCTCGATGCCAATGGGTATGTAGTTGCGCTCCGAATATATAGTAGTTAAGGGGCATGGATTTATGTCATTGAAAAGGAGTTTCTTACCGTTGATGAAACCATTAAAAATTCTCTCTCTCTCTCTCTCTCTCTCTCTCTCTCTCTCTCTTGAAACTCGGAGGCTGCGCGGTCAACTGATCGAGGTTTTCAAGCTCTTACGCGGGTTCAACGATGTCGATTTTAGAAGTATGTTTAGTTTAAATGATAACCCAACTCGCAACAATGGTTGGAAGTTGGATTTGAAACGGTTTAGGACTAGTGTGTGTGGGAATTACTTTACGTATAAGATCTGTGACACATGGAACAGGTTACCTTCGGAAGTTGTGAACAGTTCCTCTGTGGATCAGTTCAAGAAAAGGGTAGACCAAATCTTGCACACTATTTGAGTGTGTAAAGACATTTAGGACCTCAGTCTGCCGAAATTTCTTTTCCTATAAAATAGTTAATATCTGGAACCAACTTCCCTCAGAGGTTGTTTCCAGTCAAAGTGTAAATGTGTTTAAAAATAGGCTAGACAAAGTACTGAATACTCTCATAGTTTAAGACTAAAACATATGAAAACTCTGCAGGAGATCGCTTGCACGGTGTCTCTGTGAGCAAGCTAAATATAGAGCTATTTATATATTCTCCACTTTCCTGTAAAATTTCCTTGGCTACTTTTCCAGGGTCAAGGTATTTTCTTCAACCTTTTTCCGTACCTGCCTCTGGCAGGGAGGGAGCGGAGGGTGGGGAGAGAGCCTTCTACTTTTCTATCCAGTTTTCTACTACTGCTAGGATAGTTGAAAGAAAAATAAACTTTTACAAATTTTCCCTGGCACCCGTTGCCATTGGTACCTCCTCGGTATGGGCCGCAAGGCCTTTTGAGGTACTTCTTTTCCTTGTAACTCCTTGTAACTCTCTCTCTCGCCAAGACGTGAACATTTAGTGAAGGTAATCGTAATCTCCGAGTTGGTTATGCTTTCTGTAAAACTAATAAATAAAAGGAACGCAGATTTGGAAATTCTGAGTTCCGCAGAAGACGTCTGTGAAAATGAAAGTGACCACCTCCGCATTAATAAGTGGTTTCACCTTTTTTAGGTCGTCTCTCATCTGTCGAGGAAGCCTTTGACGGAATGATGGACAGAATTGGCGAAAACCAATCAAATGCTCGCCAATTGTAAATCATTCGTTCGATCATCGCCGCATCTTCCACTAATGTCTTCGCTTCTCATTATCTCCCTCATTCATCCACGAGTCTTTTCAAGGACCCGTCAGACACATTCCAAATCTTCCTCCGATCATCTTTAATTTCACCGTCGTCGTCCGCGTCGTTTTACTGCTGCAGCTCCTCAAGTTTATTTCACTTTGAATCATTTCCGGAAAACTATTTTATTTTCAAGTTTCGAAAGTGAGATTGATTTATTGATTTATAGCTGTGTTAAAAGCACAACCAACCAAAAACTTTTATTTTTAAGCACGTGACGGCTCAAAATTACAATTTAAATCATTCTCAGAAATTAATGCAAACTTTTTTCAATCGTGAACGGGTTGACGTAATCTCTTTTCGTAATCTCTCTTCGTAATCCCTCTTCGTAATCCCTCTTCGTAATCTCTTTTCATAATCTCTTTTCATAATCCCTCTTCGTAATCTCTTTTCATAATTCTTTTCGTAATCCCTCTTCGTAATCTCTTCGTAATCTCTTTTCGTAATCTCTGTTCTAAGCAAATTTGCTACTTTGTCTCGAGACTACTTTCTGCAAAGTATTGTAACTAAATAGATGGTAAATGCCTGTTTGTATTACTATGAAATAGGGAAACTTAACAAATAAATAGAATGAGCCTATATTAGGGAAGGTAAAATTGAAATAGAAAAGAAAACTAGCAAAAGGTCGGCGCTACGCGCCGATTTTGCTAGATCTGCGGTGCTTCGGCTGAATTGTGGGCCTACGGCGTATTTTATTTTGAACATCAGTAGCCCTTTATCTGGATATCATTCCTATTCCTCTCACCTTGGGCCTCAGTAATTGGGGTGCCTGGCAAACCAATTATTCATTCAATAAAACTACAGAAAAACGCAGCCATGAAAATCTAAAGCTTCACAAATTTTAATACAATGAACTCGGATTTGAAGCCTAAGATTTTCATGACTGCGTTCATTTCTATAGTTTTATTGACCAAATAACTGAACCGACAGTAATTGGGGGCCCTGCGGCCCGCCAAATCATAGTTTTCATTGTTTCGAGTGCATCAATAATATTGTTATAGTGTTCCATTAGTTGTGATAAGCATGATCTTCCTGACCGGAATCGATGTTGGTTATCATTTTTTTTTCTGAGTTTCCCCATTAACCCCACCCCTCCCCCATTACCCCACCCCTCTCCCCCATTTACCCCACCAATTTTTTTTCTGAATTTCCCCATTACCCCACCCCTCTCCCCCAATACCTCCTCCCCAATTTACCCCCACCCTTCCCCCATTACCCCCAAGGGGGAAAGGGGGCTGGCACCTTGCAAAGGATTTACTTTAATTTTTTTTGAAGGGGGCTGGCACCTTGCAAAGGATTTACTTTAATTTTTTTTTGGTTACATATATATATATCGCATCTATTTTTCTGAGTTTCCCCATTAACCCCACCCCTTCCCCCATTACCCCACCCCCTCACCCATTTTGTGCCAAAATTTTGATAAAAATGAAGAAATGGAAGAACTGTACCCTAAAAGGGGAGGGCAGGATTTATGTTCGGGAATTTTTTTTTTAGCATGGGCACTGCAGAATAAAAAGACGCATCGAATGGTGAAAACCGCATTGTTCTACACCAATTGTAGCGACCTGTAGGTGTGCGCAAAAAAACTGTTACATATATATATATAAGGCTTCATTTCTGAAATAGTATATTAGATTATCTGTTAAAAGTGGAATTTCAAAGATATTTAATAATAATGAAGAGTAAATACTCAAAATTCATTTCATTCATTATTTTATCAAAATTTCCTACGAGTTATTTTTATTAGTAAGACGTACCAAATGTTTGTAGCGTCAGTCGCTCGTTGTTATTCCGCAAGGTCATTATCTGCTACTCACAACGCCGGTCCTTCAACCTTCAAGCAATTAGGATGTCTCCCTTCTGCCATCTCCTTTCTATCAATTCATATACGGCTTTATTGACCTACTTTTCCTACGATATGTCTTAGGCCGCCATTACACCCTTGTAACGCTCTCGTAGCACAGTCGTAGAACACTCGTAACGCTCTTTCAGCACCCTCATACCTTTCCTTTCAACCTTTCAAAGGTTCCGTGCGATGATTCCTCATTTCACGAAGGTCAAGCTTGTCACCCCTCCTCTCGAGTTGGCCTGGTGAAGTAGTGAGTTGGTTTCTTGTACTCTCCACCTCACATAGCCAGGTACACCCGGCTCATCGGGGATTATTCCGAACCAGGCGTCTAATCTTCTTTTGAAGATGTCGCGTGTTTCGAATCGAGTTTCTTAAGTAGGCTTTTTACTCGTATTTGGATAATTGCGTGGGTCTCCCCTCGAATTTGAAGAGGTGAAACACACGATGGAAGCATCCATTTATTCACTTCTTACACAAATAAGTATTCGTATTCACGAATATAGATACAAAGGCAAAGGTTGCGGCACACGTACAATATATAAAACAAAAAGTCCGCTTAATTCAGATTCAAATCCGACTTTGAATGCTCGTACGTAAGTAACCTCGGATCCGGATTATGATTCACGGAGCTGCATCCTCGTGATATGTACGTATAAATAAAGCCATTAATCTCGTTAAATCGTGTTTTGCGAGTCGCTGAATAAGCTTCGCATACAAATACGTTGGCGAAGCTGAGGTAAAAAGATGGACGAAACAAATGGAAAATTTTTCGTCTCCAGATCGTTTCGATGCATCGCAATTGGCAAAAAAGGTCCGACGATTTTTATTCTCATAAGAACGGATTTCTTTGGATGGAATCTTAAAGTTACAGATTGGACAGAATGTTTGTTTTAGTCTCTCTCTCCTCTCTCTCTCTCTCTCTCTCTCTCTCTCTCTCTCTCTCTCTCTCTCTCTGAATTCGCCGTAGTAACAACGGGTGAGCACCCACGAAACTCTTTCATTCTCCATAAGGGACGAGTACACGGGAATAGATAGAGGAACCTCCCACTGATATTCCTCGGGGAAAAAAAAATTCTCTACTCTCGAAGTGGCACAACACCGCAAAGTATGAATGACTCAGTATATCACTTGCCACATAAACACCTTTCACGGCGGAAGACCCAAGTTGAATCTCGGCGACATTCAAAGAGTTGGCAGACGTATACACATTACAAACATCCAATTACAGAAAACACGCTCACACACTCGCCTACGTTGCTAATATAGTAAACAAGTGTTTTGTAGAAATACATAATTTCTAAGGAATAAAGCAGTAAAAAAAAGCATGGTATGGATTAGGTGAGGTGGAGTTGCGTTTCTGCCCTCCCTATTTCTTTTTATTCTCTTTCTTTTGCGTGGCTGGGTGCGTGTGAAGGGTGAGGGTATGTTGTGGAAAACTGACTTTTTTTTCTCACTTCTCGTTTGAACCCCTTTCCCGGAGAAGCATTTCGTCACCTTGGCAGCGTGATGGCTTTGCGCGTACATGGGTGTAGACACGCTGTGGTAGAGCGGTGCTGACGTCATTAAATTAGGGAGTTCTAAGTCATCGGCAAGGTTGGTAAAACTGCCAATTCAAGCGCAAACTTTTTTATTTTAAAATTTTGATTATTATTTGTAATGGAATTGAAGGGAGCGGTTGTTCGCTGGTTTGAAAATTCTACATTGTTAATTGAAGTGTTATCAATGTACTATTGGTAAGCATTTTTTCTTTATAGTATTGCGTTCCTTTCAATGAAATTGATATGAATTTTATATAATATAAAAAATTTATAAGTTGCTCAAGTTTTACGCGTAAGTGGTTGAAGTGATTCGCCAATTAGTGAAGTCAGAGTTTAAATTAAATACTGTTTATTTGGGAATGGAAATTTTGCTTTCTATCAATCATTTCTAACAATAAAATCTTAAAATTGGTTAACAGAATATAAAATTGTAATTATTTCTTAGGTTAATTGGAATTGGTGAGTGAATCGAGTTAACTCGCTGAGAAGCGTAAGTCACTCGTTGTTTAAAAAGGTATTTCACGTGCCGCGTAAATTTCTCTCGTTATTGCGTATATTGTCCAATAATGTAACGTAACGTAATGGGAAAGTAGTGAATAATTTAGAACTGTTAACTATAACATTCATTTGTAATTTATAGAGAATCGAATTTGGAGCTACGGACTCGAGGCCCAACAACAAGAAGAAGGATCGAACTGCTTCAGTAACCCTATTCGAGTTTCATTCCTTCAGCTTGCTACGTATCCTGTCGTGAATTTGTTTGCCCAACCTTATAAGTCTTTTCCCCGTTCTTCCCCAGTGCCCTACTTAGTGTACCTTTAATTATATTGATGCCATTAGTATCAATTGTGTTTATTATTATTATCTTCAGGATCACGTATGTTATGATTATTAGTTCTATATACAGGGTGGTGCAAAAGTAGGTATACATTAGCAATTTACTTTATATAGCTAACTGTATACCTACTTTTGCACCACCCTGTATTTACTTCGAATTAAGCGTTATTTTCCTTTCAATTAATGTGTTTTAACTTTCCTCATTTAATAGACGTTGGGGCGGTCATAGGTCGCTAATATAACAATACCTACATAGAAAATGCAAAAAACTTCACTTTTTTACGTGAAGGTCAAAATATGAGAATAAAAACCCACTCTAATAGACAGAGTTTATTTCCACGACAGTTTCGACGCCCACTGGCATCCTCCTCGGGTGGATACAGAAACACAAATGAAACAAAACAAGAGGGAAAAACAGTTCAGGGATCGACCGTTAAGAAATTCGCACCTAGGTTAGATTCCATTCTTTCGAGACAGGAGGGGCATTTTCATTAAGTACATTCGCACAAATTTTTTAAAAACTATCTTCCTGTTCTAAACATACAGATTCTATTATTTTTACATAATTATTACATTTATAATTAAATTTATTACATTTAATATTGCATAATTATTAATTACAGAAATTATAAATTTATTATTACATTGGTTATTACATTGTTGTTTATTATACAGAAATTATAAACCGAAAAACGAATGAAAAAAGGCGATTAGGAAATAATCCAGAGACCATTGAGAAATTCGCACCTAGGTTAGATATCGTTCTCCCGAAACCAGAAGGGCATTTTATTACAGGGTCAGCTTATAACTACATTTCCACAAATTAAAAATATCTTCTTGTTCTATACATACAGATCCTAATGTTTTGACATAATTACTGCATATATTTATTTCCACATTAATTACTTCCATTATTACATTTACTAAAAGCGAGTAAGGAAACATTCCAATCCAGAGACACACACTTAGGTTCGAACACGTTCCCACGACTCCGTAAGGGATTTATTCACCAAGAATCTCATTAAAGGGTCTAACTTATAAGTACCTTCGCACAAATTAAAATTATCTACTTTTTCTATACACACAGATTCTATTATTTTCTTTTGACATAATTATTACATTTATAAAGTACCTTACTTGATTCCCAATCTATAGCATGATTATTTTGGCTAGCGTGATAAAAAATGGCATTATTAGTATTACAACTTCTGAAGGCATATTTGTGTTCTTTGATACGGGTTTCAATATTTCTTCCAGTTTCTCCCACGTATACTAAATCACAACTTTTACAGGGAATGCTGTAGACACAGGCTTGTTCCTCTTTTGCAACGTTATTCCTAACCAATTTACTTTTCACGGTAGACGAATATTTGAACGCCAAAGCAAACTTAAATTCTTTCGTCAACGGTTTTACTCTTTCTAAGCCGGCAATGTAAGGCAAACTCACATATTGTTTTTGGTTAACTGAAGGTTCCCGAGGGGCATAAAAAGATTTTCTGGCTTTAAAATACGCCTTTCTGATAAACCACTCAGGATATTTTAAATCCTTAAAAATGTTCCAAATCTTTGAATTTTCCGGATCCAGCAAATGTGGGCTACAAATCCTGAGTGCTCTTAGAAACATGGAAGAAATAATTGAGCTTTTAACCCCTTCATCATGATATGAAAAATAATGAATGTACGAATTACAATGAGTAGGTTTTCTATAGACCGTGAAATTGGGCTTTCCGCTTTCGTTAATGACCAAAACATCTAGAAAAGGTAATTGTTTGTCGTTCTCCCATTCATATTTAAATTTAATAGAGGGAACAAGATTATTTAATGACTGAAAGAAAGTGTCAAAGTTGTTCCAGTGGTCAGGCCAAAATGAGAAAATATCATCTACATAACGAAACCAAATTAGATTCCTGGGACATATTGTTTGCAACAATTCCGACTCATAATACTCCATATATAATGTACTCAGTATTGGGGATAAAGGGGACCCCATTCCCATACCAAAACGTTGCAAATAAAATTCTTCACCGAAGGAGAAGGCATTATTGGTGACACAGAGTTTTATCAGTTCTAAAAATACAGATGTGGGCATGCCTAGTTCTACGTTACATGTTGGCAATTTTCTATCTAAAAAACTAAGTACATCATCAATGGGAACTTTCGTAAACAAGGACTCAACGTCAAAACTGATCATTCTTCCCCGTTTTAAATCTAAGGACATAACTTTGTTAATAAAGTCACAGGAATTAGTGATGTGCGAGCCTGAAAATTTACCAACTAATGGGGATAATTTATCTGCAAGAAATTTAGATAACCTGTAACTAAAGGAACCCCTGTGTGAAATAATGGGACGGAGTGGTATATTAATCTTATGGGTTTTGGGTAGGCCGTAAATGTGGGGGAGTTTGGGGTTAATCTGTAGAAATCTTTTAGGATCAATCGCCGGGACATCTTTTAATAAGTTCCTGATGGTTTTGTTGAATTCGGCAGAAAGACGCTTTAGGGGGGACGATCTCACTTTGGTGTAGGTGAATTCATCACTAAGTAACGCTTCCATTTTTAAAGCCAGAAAATCTTTTTATGCCCCTCGGGAACCTTCAGTTAACCAAAAACAATATGTGAGTTTGCCTTACATTGCCGGCTTAGAAAGAGTAAAACCGTTGACGAAAGAATTTAAGTTTGCTTTGGCGTTCAAATATTCGTCTACCGTGAAAAGTAAATTGGTTAGGAATAACGTTGCAAAAGAGGAACAAGCCTGTGTCTACAGCATTCCCTGTAAAAGTTGTGATTTAGTATACGTGGGAGAAACTGGAAGAAATATTGAAACCCGTATCAAAGAACACAAATATGCCTTCAGAAGTTGTAATACTAATAATGCCATTTTTATCACGCTAGCCAAAATAATCATGCTATAGATTGGGAATCAAGTAAGGTACTTTATAAATGTAATAATTATGTCAAAAGAAAAATAATAGAATCTGTGTGTATAGAAAAAGTAGATAATTTTAATTTGTGCGAAGGTACTTATAAGTTAGACCCTTTAATGAGATTCTTGGTGAATAAATCCCTTACGGAGTCGTGGGAACGTGTTCGAACCTAAGTGTGTGTCTCTGGATTGGAATGTTTCCTTACTCGCTTTTAGTAAATGTAATAATGGAAGTAATTAATGTGGAAATAAATATATGCAGTAATTATGTCAAAACATTAGGATCTGTATGTATAGAACAAGAAGATATTTTTAATTTGTGGAAATGTAGTTATAAGCTGACCCTGTAATAAAATGCCCTTCTGGTTTCGGGAGAACGATATCTAACCTAGGTGCGAATTTCTCAATGGTCTCTGGATTATTTCCTAATCGCCTTTTTTCATTCGTTTTTCGGTTTATAATTTCTGTATAATAAACAACAATGTAATAACCAATGTAATAATAAATTTATAATTTCTGTAATTAATAATTATGCAATATTAAATGTAATAAATTTAATTATAAATGTAATAATTATGTAAAAATAATAGAATCTGTATGTTTAGAACAGGAAGATAGTTTTTAAAAAATTTGTGCGAATGTACTTAATGAAAATGCCCCTCCTGTCTCGAAAGAATGGAATCTAACCTAGGTGCGAATTTCTTAACGGTCGATCCCTGAACTGTTTTTCCCTCTTGTTTTGTTTCATTTGTGTTTCTGTATCCACCCGAGGAGGATGCCAGTGGGCGTCGAAACTGTCGTGGAAATAAACTCTGTCTATTAGAGTGGGTTTTTATTCTCATACCTACATAGAAGTTTGAAATGGGAGTGCTGAAGTTAGAGTCTGAGTACTAGGGCTGAGCATTTCCCGCTCTTTTCTTAATCCCGGGAAACGGGATTAAAAATCTAATCCCGGGATTCCGGGAAAATTTCCGGGATTAAAAAAATAAATAAGGTTGCAGTACTTCAATAAATTAAATAACTAAACCGAAAATTTCCTTTTATTGAACAAAAACATGCTTTGATAAAAACTTTCTAGAGACTAATAAAACGGAAATTATTGATTTATTTGGATTATGACAAAATAATGCTTCTAAAAAACACAGATGATTATTATTATCATTTAAAGATGTTCGGAGTTTTGTGATGAATAATTCTACAGCAGAAAATGCTCTTTCCGACTCTATTGAAGTTGGAGGAATTATCGCCAGAGCATTAAATAAGAGGTTTAAATTTTAAATTACCAGTGGCTTTATAAACATTTACTTCTTTTATGATGTTATTTACGTCGTATCTCAGGCGCAAATCTTGTTGCTCTGTGGTTCCCATTTCTTTCCGCACAACTGCATCCAATTTTTCTTCCAAGAACCTTTGATTTGAAGGTGAGTTAAAGGAAAAGACTTCGAGTTCTAGTGGTGTATCAAAAAACTGTTGGAATTCATTTACATCAGTACCTTCTGCCACTACGTCCGTCTCACTTTTTTTTGTTGAAAAGCCTGGCAAACAACTCTGGCAGTTGTTTGCAATGTTAATTTAGAAGTCAGTGAAAAATTAGGACAAGTTGAATTAAATACTATTATAGGATTGTTTAAATATTTATATGATCCTACGAGCTTCTTTTACGTCTCTTTCAAAGTCTTTTTCCTACTGATTGTTTTTGAGGTGGTACAAAAACAAGTTTTCTGTTCTCTCAACTCATTTACGATAAGAGCAAACACACCTTCCGCAGTGAGCAGTGTTGCATCTCTACTACCAAGCTTCTTCAATCCAATTTTAACCGGTTCTAAAGATGAGATAATAACATTTATATATTCAAATTCTCCATCTGAAATATCCATGCCCTTTCCAATCCCAAGGTCAATCAGTGCTTTCGAAATTGGTTTTCTTAGTCGTATAACTCTTTCCAACATTGCTATTAAACTATTCCATCTTGTTTGTGAATCGAGTTATAGATGAAGTTCTTTGTTATGCTCAAGTCTTACATATTTTTGTAAGATTTCGTGTTTTAAGGGCGATCTACGAAATAATTTCACAATTTTTCTCACTTTTGTAATAGTGCTAGCAATGTGTATATCTTCAAACCTTCAAACTCAAAGCGATAAGATAGTTACCCATTAATCATTACCCCGATCAATTTTCAGTTTCACTTTTCAGTTGGAAGAAAATGATATTATTTCACCCCATACTCAAGCGAAAACGGTTTTCAAAGTTTAAAAAAACAGATGAACGAAAACTTCAATTGCGAAAAGCCTTTGCATGAAATAAATATACCTCATCATAAAACTGGGTTGAAAAGTCTTCCCTTGAAAATAGAATACCGGGAAACCCGGGATCGATGACAGTTTTCCTGGGAAATGAAGTCTACTTTACTTCCGGGATTCCGGATGCCCAGCCCTACTGGGTACCCTACCCTCTCACTTTAGGAAGATTCTAGCACGGAACCCGCGAGTCTTTGTGAATTAACTGTAATAACGTTACCGGCAACCCGATAAAAATGGAGAAGAGTTTGCTTAATCCATATGAGTCTAGCCTGGAGTGGACCATGTGGTCTTCCTTGGCCCGATACCTTGGTAAATAGAGCTGTAAATATTTTGTATAAAATAAAACCATATGTTCGAGGGTTTTGTGACGTCACCAAGTAGCTAATATACTATTAGCACAAATATATTATGTTAGTTTATACAAACATGCTCTCTAGTGTACGATTTCTATGTGTGCATAACGTAATTGTCAAGCTAGTCTATATATTCTCCTTCCTGTAAAGTTTCCTTGGCTAGAGAGTGGGATAGAATGTATTCCACTTTGGAAGTGAGGTAGTCAAAGAGTTCTGGATAGTTAGAAGAATTAAGAGAAAGGTAGACAGCACGGATGTATTTAGTTTTAGATTGGCATGTAAGCCGTAGCCAGAGGGTATAGAATTCGGAGGATTCAAGTTCGGGAATACGAGAGCAAGTTTGATGATTGCATACATATACGCAACATCCACCTTTGGAGTGAAATTGATTATAGAGAAAGTAGGGAGGTACAGAAAAGGGGTTGCTCTCAGTCGTTCCAGACACCAGAAGAGATGATGTTTAGAGAACAGGTGATGTTCAGCAGATTTGAAATTTGAGGAGAGACCACGAATATTGCAGAAGTTTATGAAAAGTGAATCAGGCAGAGGCCCAGGACTTCTCGAATGGGTAGTAGCAAAACCAGTTCTGCTGCCCGGGTCTACGTTCCCGGTCTCCTAGATGACTTGCTTAGCGTAATTCTCAAGTACGAGGACAGGATAAATAAATTTCTTCGTAAACTTAAAAGCTTAAATTTCATCAATGACACTGTTTTTATCAAAACTTTACGCGAGTGGTTCATAACCCGGTTTATAACCAGGTCTATAACCAGGTGTACAAACACATCCCAGATGCATAAGACGGATGTTCCTTACGCCCTATATTCTCTGCCCTCGGCATCTTCAATTATAATTTGTCTAAATTCCTCATTCTCTGTCGCCAATTATTTTAAATCAATTTTTCTGTAAAAGACTCTTTTAGTTTTGTTGGAGAATGAACCAGTACTTCCTTCAACAACTGTGTTATGGCGAGTTTTAACATCCAATCACTGTTTACCAACATCCCCCTTGCCGAAACTATTGACATTTGTACAAATGAATTGTTCTCAAATACGGAGAGTTTTAAACCTGGCTGTAAATGATCGTTTGTTTTTGTTTAATAGCTTATAAATAATGTGATGGTATTGCTATGGTTTCTTCTTTAGGTCCCGCGTTAGCCAACGCTTTTCTCCGCTACTAGCAGAGAACCTGCCCTTCGTGCGGGTAGCAAAAGTATCCCGGCCTACGTGCGGGATATTTTTGGTAGTGTCTGCAGAAGGCTATTATTACCTTTCGGCTAATACATAGTTACTGTACATTCAAAAATAATATATTTTTATATTTTTTTTTACGAAAATATCACAACTTAACCTAACCACTCGTCAAGGGCGTACAGTTGACCTAACCGGGCATTCAATAATTCTCCCGTACGTTTCGATTAATTTTAAGCAACTTCTTTTACCTAATAATTTTTTCTCTCGAGGAGCCGTTTCCTCTTTTAGGGTGGGACGGACAGACAGACAGACAGACAGACAGACAGACAGCATATATATATAGATTTTAAAAATTCAAATTTTTGTCTAATTAAAAAAAATTATTATTTTGTTTGCTGAATCGTAAATGTATAGTCAAAAGCACTCGCTAGAGCTCCGCCCATTTTATGACGTGTATATGATGTCACTATCTTTCAACCAATCCGGAATACAGAGAGACGGACAGACAGGAATCCCTTTTTATAATATGGAAGAAGATTATGAAAAGTTTTGGCTCAGCAAATGCTTCCCTCATTTTATCGACGAAATTATGTAGATGACACATTTTTAATCTTTATATTGGCTGATCATGTCCCTTTATTTTTAAATTACCTTAATGCGAAGCATGGCAATATCAAATTTACTTATAAATTGGAAAAAAGATACCATTTTACCTTTCCTTGACGTTAATATTCATCGTCTCCAGAATGGCTTTGAAACGGCCTTGTATAGAAAGCCGACATTCGCTGGTTTATGTACAAAATTTTCGTCATTCATTCCTTTTAGTTAAATGCGAAGTTTAGTTCGCATTCTTACCAAGAGAGCCTTTAATATACTGTAGATTATAACTATTTTTGAACTCTACAGTCTACATTGAACTTAAATATTTAAAACAATTACTTTTCAACAATGGTTTTCCAAAGATTTTTACAGGTACTTTTACAGGCAAAATTCTTAATAGGATTTTCGGTCCCAAACAATCACAAATACATTTTGTTCCTAAAAATACACTCTGTATCCTTATGAAGGCCGTATGGAGGGCCTCTTAGTTTCACCCGTAGGAACAAATTTAAGGAGCCACCAACGAATTCTATCCACAAATTTCACTGAGAGTAGTCATTAAAACCGAGAGCCCTATCCAAAAATTCTATAAAATAAGTTGTTTATCAGTTTAGGTGTAGTAGCTGTAGGCCAGCATATATTGGTAAAACGAAGAGACACTTGAAAAGCCGCGCTTACGAACATTTGGGTCGTTCCGTACGAACAAGCCAGTTAATCACCCAACCATCCCATCAATTTAGGGTGGAGTGAAAAATATTTTTTTTTAATTTCAAAATGCTTGGGGTCGGGAAAGTTGCGTATTTATGTAAACGTACTGTGTGAAATTTTTGTAATCGTACGGCTATAATTAAATTGTGCACACTGAACTCAAAAGTTTTTAAAAATTGGCAAAATTAAAATTTCGCCATTTTTATTTTGTTTTTTAAATTAAATTACAAAATTACAAAAATTTCACGCAGTACGTGTCCAAAAAACAATAAAAATGGCGAAATTTTAGTAATTTTGCCAATTTTTAAAAACTTTGAGTTTGGTGTACACAATTTAATTATAGCCGTACGTATACAAAAATTTCACACAGTACGTTTCACATAAATACGCAACTTTCCCGACTCCAAGCATTTTGAAATTAAAAAAAATATATATTTTCACTCCACCCTACCCATCATTCTTCGGCTGCCACCCGCATAGCCATCCGTTCTCGCAATCTCACTTCTTAGTTGTTGGTAGGAGCAGTTGCGACGCGAACTTACACATTATGGTAGCTCTATATCAGTATGAACTTAATCCCAGGATTAGTGACATGATTCCCTGCCAATTGTTTTGCTTCTCGCATTACTCTACGGTTTGTTTACATTATATTTGTACGTAACTTTTATTATTTTTATTAATTTAACTTTTTTTTTAAATTTTATATTAAAACTTAATTTATTTGTATTAACAAAATTCTTAGTCTTAAAATAGCGTACTTTTGATTTTAAAATTCTACTTTTATTTCAGTTTGATTGAACAATTTTTTAAATTATATTTTACCCCTATTTTGCTTCTTTTAAACCGACTATTGTTTATTTTAAAGTCTCGTATCTATATTCATTACTGACCCTTTTACAGTAGGTTAGTGTTCGTCACCTCGTAGCTTTACAAACGCGTATCTTTATAGGCTCTGAGGATGGAAAAAATGATTTTCCGAAACGTCACCAAAGAGACGCCCAATATTATCTGGATGTATGTTTTCCCTAGTAGTCCTCTTCCTTATAACATTACGCTTTCCATGCACCAATTAAATTGCTGTAGTTATATATACTATATATATTACACACTTAGGTACAATATACTGTATATTTGCGCGTATTATTCACATTAATTAGTGTATGTACAGATGTTGTATGTACGTTTGTGTCTGTGTTTAGATATAAATGGCACATGCCCTCATTGTTTCTGTTCATGTACACTTATCGAATTATCTCGCTCCAATTCCACTTTTTCCAACACAGTGCGCGCGCACGCACACACACACACACACGCATATATATATATATATATAAATCCAAATTTGCACAGGGTCCGTCATGAGGACCGGCAATAAACTTATTTGATGGTTGTATCAAAACGTTTTGTCGCTTACGCAGATTTATTTGTCGTCTTTCCACCTAATCGGAATGAATTCTCACTCACTTTTCTCATTCAACATTTTCCAATACATCTACAGAGTTACTCTGAAAAAAGCAAGCTGTTGTTTTTATTACCACATTAGCCTACCATTTTTTTTGCGCATAATTATTTAATTAAATTTTTCTGTTATTTTTAATCTTTGTTTACGTTTTTATGGTATTTATTAGTTCGTAATACACTCGTATTCTGTTTGTTGCACCTCATTTTGAAATAGAATCAGTCCTAAAACTGGTATTAAACGTGCCTTCATATAGTGATGAAGATCAATCACAATTGAGCATTGAGAAACAATATGCAGCCACGAAAATGATGGCTATATTCCCAAATAAATCATGGCCTCGTTCTCGTGTACAAAAGATTGATCAAATAGGGTGTACCGCAAGAATTAAAGTTAGTGGCAAACCAGGAGGTGTGAATATCACGCTGATGAAAATATCGTAATGGTAAAGGAAATGGTTCTAAGTAAGGAACGTCGTCCAGGAACACCTATGACGACAAATCAAATTGAATTGCGGCAGAATAAATGACGTTCCATTCAACCAATTACGGTATTATTAAAGAACATTTACAGTTGAAAGTTTACAAACTCCATCCTCTACATAGCTTCACTGATGTCAGTAAGGTGAAACGAATGAAAAGGTCTCAAACAAACTCTTCTTGAAAGATTTCCACGCCTTAACAGGATTTCGTTGTGATGAAAAATCATTTACAGCTCCTCCTCCTGTGAACACTCAAAATGATCGTGTGTACTATGCAGCAAGAACCGAGAGAGAAGTGACACCAGAAAGACTTTAACTGGAGCGGTCATACTTCTCTCAGAAAGTGATGATCTCGTGTTTTACTTCGAAAATGGGTTGGGGTGATGATGTCGTTTTTGTTGCATCTGGGGCCAAAATAAATGATGTTTACTCCCGATAATGTGTTACAAAACCATCGGCGAAAAATTCACGACATTTCTGGAAATCCGTACACATTACGGCAAGATGGTGCGACAAGCCTACTGCCACCCGTCTAACCATTGAATATCTAGACAGAGCAGTTCCTTACTGCATAAAACCTGACGAAGGCAATATGGAATGAGCTAAAAGAAAGTTTACGAGAACGCCAGGTTTGATAACATCGCTCAATTAAAGGTAAACATCGTTGAAAAGTGGAATGCTCTGCCGCAGAGTTTCATAAAGAGGGTTCTTGATAGTTGACACCATCGTTTGGAAGTTTGTATTCAAGAAACTGGTGTCAACATTGTACATTTAATTTTACAATATTGGTAATAATAATAATAATAATAATGTGGAGTAACTAAAAAAAAAAAGTTTTTATGACTTATTTCTCTTTCTGCAAACTGAAATACACACTTTAAAACACAATAATTTAATTTTTTCTCCGTAACCCTGTATATATATACACATAGAATGGGTATGTGTTAGTGAAAGTTAAGCAAATACGCGAGAGACTTAAAGAATATTTTTGTGAGGTGGAAGGTGTGGTAGACGAACGGGAAGTAAATGTGAATGCGGATGGTTTGGGTGGAATATATAGAAGCGCTTAATAGAAAGTGGAAGACATCAACGTAGAGGAAGTTGAAGGAACAGTATTGAGGCTGAAGAAAACAAAATGAAGGTTAATTGATTGGATATGGAGTTACGAACGGGAATTATAAATGTAAGACCAAAATCGTTACGTTACAATGGGTAAATAATTATTTTGTAACTCATCAAGAAATTCACTCGTATAAGACCAGAAGTAAACGAAAAGCACGTTTAGTCCTCAATTTAGAGCAGCGTTTCCCAAACTGAGTAAATTACTCATTGGTGTAATTTTGCTTTTTCACTGGTGTAATTTTGCTTTTTCAGTAGTGTAAATTGGCTTTTTCAGTGGTGTAATTTGGCTTTTTCAGTGGTGTAATTTGGCTTTTTCAGTAGTGTAATTTGGCTTTTTCAGTAGTGTAATTTGGCTTTTTCAGTGATGTAATTTGGCTTTTTCAGTGTAATTTGGCTTTTTCAGTGGTGTAATTTGGCTTTTTCAGTGATGTAATTTGGCTTTTTCAGTGATGTAATTTGGCTTTTTCAGTGGTGTAATTTGGCTTTTTCAGTGGTGTAATTTGGCTTTTTCAGTGGTGTAATTTGGCTTTTTCAGTGGTGTAATTTGGTACTCTGCAAGTACCTCTAAAGTACAGAAAGTACATAAATAAACGACATAGGCAACACTGGGACTGACTTTACGTGGGCTACAGGTAGGGTCGGGGCCATTATGAAGGTATCCATATGAAAATGGAGTAAAACTCAAAAAGTTTGGGAACCACTGATTTAGATCGTCTTCATCTCAAAAATTAGTCATTTTCACGCATTGGAAACTATGGAATGATTTAAGAGTTGACATAAAAATGATCTAAAACGTAAATTCATTTAAAACAAAGTTGAAATCTCGATTAATAATTAATTAATGGAATTCTAATAAAAAATGTAGGATTAAACATACATTATTCTATTACTTGTTCAATTTTCGCGTCTACATTCGACTCTGTGTACTCTGTTTTTATTATATTTACAATAATGATCTTATCTCTATTTATTTCGTATCTACAGTAATGATAACAATAACTTAAGGTTAATAGAGTGTATACTATATTTCTATTATTAATTCATTTGTGTATTAATTAGAATTTAAAGGTGAATTATATATGATATTATATTTTCTCTCTTTTTAATGGGAAAGGCAGTAAAGCCTAGCTATTGAAGGACAAATAATAATAGATAGTCAATTGACGTTATTTAGTAAATTATTGTGACGTAACAGAAATGGTTGTTGTTATTTTAGAAATAAATTTTAAAATAAAAATTAATGAAAAAATAAATTGTTTCACAATGACTTCGATGACGTCATAATAATTTTAAATCATTCTCTAGATTATGTATCTGAAGTTACTTATAATTAATACGTCTCATTCGTGATTTATATATTATTAATCGCAATTGCCTATCAACTCGCGTTTTACCTCTACTTATTCTGAGAGCTCAGTAAAGCCCGAAGGTTACGGGTCAAATTAAATTAAAATAAATACCTATGGAAAAATTATACACGCCCGTTATACACTTTACAGTTCACATCACAATTTATAACAAGGCCTACAATGCGGTACCGTATGTCATAATTTAATACGAAATAGTATTGTATTGTATAACAACAAATTGCCTCAGGCTTTCGGATGAAGCCTATTGGGAATGGGGAAAATTACCATAGGTGGAACTAAAGACCAAAATAATATGTAGGCATTGGGCCTACTATCACACAAACCACACCATGAAGCCTACATCGACAACAAACAAGACATAACAGAACGTATTTTTTCGCACCAAACTTTCCATCGCCGACGTCATCAAAACCATTTCGAGGAGAAAAGTAAAGAAAATATGTAATTATACGTCTGGTGATTTTCTGTCTGCTAACGTAAACAAAACAGCAGTCAAAGGAAATTTATAACTCGGAGCTCGCCTAATGGGAAGCATTGCTTTAGGCGAGGAAGATGTGGTAATCTTTCTTTTTTAATGCAGGAAGGAGGGGCCAAGGGTTAGTGCCCGCAAAAATGCCCCTATATAAGAAGAAAACGGCCAAAATCAAGGTCTCTGAGGCCCATGATGACTTTTTTTTAAATTTTGAAAAGATAAGTGTAATGTGTAAAATGCATGTAAAGTATGTGTAGTGAAGAATATAGGGAGAAGTGTGTTTTTGAGAGCATGCTGGACTGTTCACAGGATAGATGAGACACAGAAAAAGATCCGCTAAAGAAGATAGTAACAGAAGAAACGGGAGTTCCAGCACTCCCTGTCTCCTGCCTGACGTCCCCTCCGGAGTACTTCCCTGGTCGAGTGGTGTCTACAATCTCCTCCTGAGAATAAATTATTGAAATAATAGGATAGGCCTATCCTAGTGAACCAATTATGCGCAGTGTATTGACTAACAGATAACAAAAACAAATGCCTTCCGTAGCCTAATAGGCTACATCAACAAACGAGAAAGTAGGCAACCGCAAAGGATTGCACGACCAAAGTTAATCTACGCCGATTGAACGAGACAAAAGGTACGTTGCCTTTAGATATTTTCTTTCTTTACTCTGCGTACGCTAAATACCGAAGGCAAACTAATTTATTAATTTAACTAAAAACTATTAATAAGGTCTTTTGAAGACCTACATATACACCCATATTTTTATAGCGGAAAAGCATACGCTTTTTGTCATAGATCAAGGCAGTAAATCTGGTAGGAAATTTTCATCGGATCGCCAGGTTGATAGACAATCACTAGAGGCTTATATAGTTTATTTCAAATAACCCAATTGACAATTACTTATTTTTATTATATATAAATGACCTTCCACGTTCATCTGATATACTGAACTTCATAATGTTTGCAGATGATACAACTGTCTCTTTTTCTCGCAAAGATGTTAATACAGCTAAGAATATCGTTGTACGTAAATTCCACCCATGGTAAATTCCACCCATGGTAAATTCCACGCAAAGGGTTATCAAAAAAGTTTGCAGTTTATTAAAGTTTATTAAAAAGTTTATGGAAAATAAAAAAACTGGTAAAATATAGTTATAAAATATGGTTTGAAAAAATATAAATTATTTTCTTGCGCATTAATGTAGGTTATGAGCAACACTTTTCAGGAACTCTAAAGTTTATATTTTTCAAACCATATTTTATAACCTAGAGCAGTGGTTCCCAACCTGGGGTCCCCGGACCCCTGGGGGTCCGCGAAGGTAGTACTGGGGGTCCGTGAGCTTTCAATATTTCGAGAGGCTCCAATGAAAATCGTACATTTAACCCACGATAAGGGCGCTCAGGCTAAAATTTCAAGTTTCCTTGCTCTTGGCTGGAATTATTAATACTTTTTTTAATAGTCTGTATTTTAATTGCATACTCACTTATATGTCCTTTATTTGATAGTGAAAAATGAGAAAACGAGTTAATTATTAGTTAATAAAAACAGTTTGTTTGGTAGACGGAATCTTTCAAAAACATGGGGTTTGTGGGAAAAAAATAAAAATAAAAGGGGTCCTTTGTGGTGAAAAGGTTGGGAACCACTGGTCTATTCTATTCTCTTCTAAAATAAAAAAATATTATTGATTGATTGATGTCACTATGGCTGTTTAATGTGTATATGTGTGGTGTAATGCGTGAAGTGAAAACAAGAATGCAAAAGAGAGGAGTAATTCCGTATTTCATGGTATTTGGTAGAGAATGAGTGGTATGGTGATGACGCGGTGCTTGTGGATGCATCAGAAAATAGAGCAGTGACAAGTTTTGGTGACGTTTGTTAAAGAAATGATTGAAAATGAATGGAGAGGAAAGATATTTCTCATTGAAAGAGAGGAGTCAGCATGTAATATATAATGTTTCAGACCAACAAAGACCCTAGGATCCATTCATGGCTGGTCTACCTAACTGTGGTTGTAGTTGTGTATTGCGCATGTCCTCCGTGGTGGCGGAGGGGACCTACAATTTTACGTGGGTTCCGAACCACAAAAACCCTAATTTTACTACCTTAAACTATACCCAATCTATCAACATATGCGTCTAATCGATTTTTAAATATGTTTATAGACGTGCTACTGATTACTTTTACCGGCAAACTATTCCACCTATTTATGCGTAAAAAAATTTTTGGCAACTGCTGTCTCGAACCTTCCACTTGTCAACTTACACCCATTATTTCTAGTCCTATTATAGTGTGATATTTCAAAAAAGCTATCTCTATCTAAGTTATCGAACCCATTCATAATTTTAAAAACGTGGATTAGATCACCCCTTAGCCTCCTAGTATCGAGTGTAGTCAATTTTAACTCCTTAAGCCTATTCTCGTACGACTTCGACCTAAGCGACGGAATCATCTTAGTTGCTCGTCTTTGAACTCTTTCGATTTTGTCTATATCTTTGCGCATATGCGGATTCCAAAATTGGAGCTATAAAACATAGCACCTTGTTCGCCTTATTGACCGCTGCTGTACTTTGTTTCGCCACTTTTAAATAACCAGTGACGATAACTCCTAAATCTTTTTCCTGTTCTACGCTTGCCAATTCCTCCCCTGACATACTATACGCAAAATTACTGTTGCGCGAACCTATATGTAAAATTTTGCACTTATCAACGTTAAATCTCATTTGCCGTGTGACTGACCAATCAACGATTTTATTCAGATTTTCCTGGATTTTACCTCTATCTTCATCATTAATTGCCCTACCACCCAACTTCGTGTCATCCGCAAACTTTGAAACTGTACTGACTAGGCCGACATCTAAATCGTTAATATATATAAGAAAAAGCAAGGGGCCCAATACAGAACCCTGAGGAACGCCACTCGCTACATTAGCCCAACACGACTCCGCTCCATCAACGACCACCCTCTGTTTCCTACCTCGCAACCACTCTTCTATCCATTTTATTACTACACCCCTAATATGAAGGTGCATTGATGTCAGCATTGATGTATGGATGTGAGACGACTGTTTGGCATCATAGTTCACTGTCAGCTGGTGTGGTCACACGGATAAAATGAATAAGGAGAGAATTGCGAAAAAATGAGTGCGTAGGTGTGAGAAGTAGAGGAAGACGACGTAAAAGATGAAAGGGTATAATTAGTGAATGTATGAATAAACGTGGAGTTGATATACATGTGGCACAAGAATTGACGAGGAATAGAAGCGGTTTGTGAGGTGTGTAAATGGAAACATCGGTTTCGCCTGACGGACCACGACAGGTAGAGGCTACTCCCAAACCTCTTATCAAAGGTTACACTATTATTCCCGCCTGAGGTTCGGGGTGGTACTTTAACCTGGTGGTGATCCCTTTGTATCTTTCTGTGTGTAATTTGAGTGTGTTCAGTCCTGAATTCAAGCATCGTGCTCACCCCATGGAGAGAGGGATATGGGTTCTTAGATAATGAATATTTGTACATGACGAGAAAGCCAAATGTGTTGAGAGAGAGAGAGTTTGTGGCTGAGATATGATAACTCGGGATTGCGATTATTATATTTGACTCTCTCTCTCTCTCTCTCTCTCTCTCTCTCTCTCTCTCTCTCCAAGTCGGACTACTCGATGTTGGGTAGTAATATCGAGGTGACTGATTTAGAAAAGGACTTGGGTGTGCTAATTAGCAGCGACCTTAAGTTTACGAAACAGTGCGTAGAGGTGGAAAAGAAAGCCCAGAAACTATTGGGTTATATCAGGAGGCAATTTCAGTTTAGGAACAAGGAGATTGTGCTCTCACTGTACAATTCCCTTGTTCGGCCGCACCTGGAGTATGCTGTGCAGTTCTGGTCGCCCACCCTCAGGAAGATATTGAGAGGCTGGAGCGAGTGCAGGCGAGGGCCACAAAGTTAATCCCTTCCGTTAGGCATATGGGCTACAATCGACGGTTACGCGCCCTGAATTTGTTTTCGCTTGAAACTCGAAGGCTGCGCGGTCAACTGATCGAGGTTTTCAAGCTCTTACGCGGGTTCAACGATGTCGATTTAGAAGTATGTTTAGTTTAAATGATAACCCAACTCGCAACAATGGTTGGAAGTTGGATTTGAAACGGTTTAGGACCAGTGTGTGTGGGAATTACTTTACGTATAAGATCTGTGACACATGGAACAGGTTACCTTCGGAAGTTGTGAACAGTTCCTCTGTGGATCAGTTCAAGAAAAGGTTTAGACCAAATCTTGCACACTATTTGAGTGTGTACAAAATTTTCCCTAGCATCCGTTGCCATTCGTACCTCCTCGGTATGGGCCGCAAGGCCTTTTGAGGTACTTCTTTTCCTTGTAACTCCTTGTAACTCTCTCTCTCTCTCTCAATAAATAAAATATGATTAACAATGTACATTACAAGACTAAAGAATTTAATAGCTGATGTAAAGCATTTTACAAAATTTTATGTAACCAAGTCGCCTGCCAAATGTCCGAGCGTTCACTTATATTTTCCTTTCTATCAGATTACTTTACACACACACACACACACACGTATATATGTACTGTCAGTATATCGCAAATCTAGTCTAGATCAGTCTAGAGATCAAGAGAAGAACCACCACATAAATATACACTTATTTAATAGCGTGTTACGTTTCAGGAACTTGCATTTGGATGTTGTTTAGGGAACACCAAAAAGTAAAAGTTACCATTAAAATTACAATTAAAATTAACTAAAAATTAAAAGTATTTACAAATACAAAGTTGCCACTGTGACCAACTTGAGGGTCTCCATATTGCTTGAAACTATAAATCAAGATTACTTCCCACTCATTCCTATTCCCACTTCCATTCCCATTCCCACTTCCATTCCCACTTCCATTCCCATTCGTGGTCCACGAGTGAAAATGCACAAAAGTGAGGAATCCACATTTGAGAAAAGCGTTTCTTGATTTGAGAAAACGTCATTACATTTGCACTCGTAAAAAAGGCACCAAATGGGATTGGCTAATATTTCCTAACCTAACTTAACCTAACATTAGCCTAACCTGAGCTACGTCGTAGCCAATGTCGTAACACCGCTTCCCGTTGATCGGCAAAGTTAAGCGACGTTGGATCGGATAGTAGTTGGATGGGAGAGCGCCCCGCATCCAGACTATGTAGCGACCCATGGTTCGAATCTCGCGTAATGCTTTAGTAGGGCCCTTCCGTCGTA
Organism: Bathynomus jamesi; assembly: GCA_023014485.1. Classification (NCBI taxonomy): domain Eukaryota; kingdom Metazoa; phylum Arthropoda; class Malacostraca; order Isopoda; family Cirolanidae; genus Bathynomus; species Bathynomus jamesi. The sequence continues at coordinate 228,594 of JAJOZX010000737.1, read as the reverse complement.
TGCCCTTAGGTGTTGCGAAAGAGGTTAAACACCCCCATTATTACATTAGCCTAACCTAACCTAAACAAATATAACCTTACCGGGACCAAAGTGGGAAAGTCCGTGGATGAGAATGACGGGAATTGGGAAGAGATAGATTTGAAAATGCCTCGTTTCAAATTCTTACTTTTGGCCGCGGAATAGATTTATAGAATAGATTTCCCACTTTGATCGGGGTTAAGTTAGGTTACGATTGATTAGGTTAGGTTAGTTTTTTAGGTTAGACTAATGTTAGGTTAGGTTAAGTTAGGTTAGAAAATACCAGCTATTCCCACTTGGCAACTTTAAAAACCACCGAAGGGAATGAAGATGCCATTGAGTGGGAAGTAACTGAGGAAAAATCTGGTTTTCATCCTCAACTCTTTTACGATCTGCAATTCTACATTAAACGTTCCATGGGATCATCTCTACAGTCTCCACTCACATTTCCTACCAACAAGTCCAATTGACATATATACTGTATATATATACAGTATATATATATATCAGTGTCGTGCAGTGGGTACGTCTACAGGGTAAGCGGTATTGCGCGCGAGCACACTCAGCATACGCACTATATGTACATATTATATAATTATAGTAACTATAGTAGCTAATGATAAACTTCATAACTGGCTAGTGGGTATTGTACTGTAGACGTTTCTGAAAAATACGGTACTCTCTTTAATATCTTTTAAGATTTTTATTAGGGTAGGCGGCGTTTACCTAGCTTACCCTGAATGCACGCCACTGATATATATATATATATATATATATATATATATATAGGTAGGTAGGTAGGTAGATGTAAAACTTACGGTTCTGTCTCCGAGATGTTTAACTCTACAATGCAAATAAGCAGTGTGTCCGACCGCTGCGATGAGGCGCGTTTTAGTCGAGTTATCGAAGTAAGGACGAAGAGTGGGTTTGTCCCAGCGGGGAGCGGGGCGTGAGGGAGGCACCCGTTCCAAGATGCCATCCCGAACTGAAAGCGGAGAAATATCTATTATTATTATTGCTGCTGTTATAATCTCGTAATTGGCACATTTCGGCGTCTTTTGCGAAGAATTAAAAAGAAAACGAAAAAAATGAACAGACACTAATTTAATACTTTTTTAGGATGAGTCCAATTCAATTTGCATTCATGAGCTCTCTCTCTCTCTCTATATATATATATATATATATATGATGCAAATCCACAAGGAAAGAGAGAAAAATTATTCCAAGGTCTTTCGTGTATTCAGCAGTACACCTCGTCAGGGAATGAATTGCTGAATACATGAAAGGCCTTGGAATAATTTTTTGTTTTTCCTCGTGGATTTGCATCATTCATTCGTTTCACGTGTTTAAGTGTGAAATTCATACATATATATATATATATATATATATATAAAAAAACGTATTTAAATCGAATAAAAATGAAAATGGATTTGTAATAATCATAATAATGATAATAATAATAATAATATGGTGGTCCCTTTGAAATTTGAAAGAAAACGGCAAATTGGATAACTTGTTTCTTCTAATTTGACTTATTTGTATGTGTTTAATGAGGGCTAATTTGAAGCTAATCAAATTTTCCGATTTGTGGCACAGACTTGAATCCGAAAGTGGCAAAAACGCCAAATTCTTTCAAGAAAGAAAAAGAGAAAGAAATACGTAAAAATAAAGAAATTAAAACTAATAAACAATTAAAGAGAAACAAAAGACAGATGATGACACGAAAGAATTTGGGCAAAAAAACTTGGAAGCTATTTCATACAGACAGACAGACAGACAAACTGACAGACTGACAGACAGACAGACTGACAGATTTGTTTGTGTGTACGACTTGGCATTATCAGTTATTGTATTAAAGCGCGTATGGTTGTCGCAAATGACTCCCGACGAATGGATTCCGAGATCTCGGATTTGTGCCTCTAGGGTAGTGGTGGTGGTATTTTATGCCATTATTTCCAGAATGCAAAACGTAATGTGCCACTATGACTATGTCGAATAGGCCTAAATTAATCTGCTTTTTTATATTGTACAAATAAATTGCATTATTAGTAAAGCAATAAATGTCGTGTGTATTTTATAACTATACAAGCTGTGCCTTCGGCACTCCGAGTAGGGCTTGTGTGCTTCGCACAGGCCGCCTTCAGCTAAGCGACAAAAGTAAAAAAAACGCCATTACCCCCACCCCCACTCCCCCATTACCCCCAGGGGGAAGGGGCTGGCACCTTGCAACAATTGATCAACATTGCAATTGCATATGCACTCGAACATTCTGCGGTCATACTACTTTGGGAACTAAATAGTGTGACACATATACTATCACTGATATCGTTTTCACGTGAAATGTATCCTTTTATAGCCGGACGATGTGCAACTTTATTTTTAATTTTTTTTCACTTTTTCATGTATTTTTTCATTGGTTGTAGATTTTATGTTTTCTTTACGATACCTGCATTACAAAGCTTTGTGTTCTTGCTTCCTTCCAGCCAATTTGTCCGATATGACGCACTTAACACATGAATGATTATTGAGTCACTGAATTTTAAATCTTATTGCGCAAGCGCTCCGGGCAGTCTTTGAAGAGTTGCCAATTACCACTCCGAAAATTCTCAAATTTCTTGCTTACGCGAGGGCATTCTGAATTGAGGCTGGTGCAGCATTATAACCATTGATTTGTTTATTTGCCTTGATGAGTGTCCAATGTCCATGTGCCATCGTCAGAGTCACACTGTGCCAGGGTTTGAGCACCCCTGCTCTAGGGCCTAGGCGCTAAACAAGACGGAGTTTCATCCGGCACCATTGTCCGAATCTACGCCTCATTTCACTGCGACTTCTTCGCCAAACACTTCCTTATAGATTCCTTTTGTGATGACGTCACATAGAGCAAAAAGACTATGCTTTCAGAGTGTATGTCGTTCGCGTGAGATGGAGGCCAAATCTGTTTAAAAAAGGGTTTGCATCGTCATAAATGAAAGATCCGCTTTGTACGCATGCGCAAAAATGACCTCTGACGTCATGTTAGAACTAAGAAAGGGAGGGACGAAAGCGCCAATCAGGAAGCAAGAAATCTGAATTTATCCGCAGTTGGTCTTTCCGGAGGAAGTGGAGTAGCATGGTATATCACACTACTTGTGGGTATCATACTACAGTCAGATATCAAGGGCGTGTCCACGGGGACATAATTCTATTTGTTTTTATAAATTCCAAAGTAATTGTCAATTCAATAGTTATTAAAGTCAGTTTTTATTCTATTTCAAATGTTTAAATAAAGAAGTTTGTCACAAAATGAATGTGAATCTTATCCTTCAGCTACTGAGTTATAGGCTCCAGATGTCACCAGAACGCGTTTCTTACTACTGTATTTCCAAAATTTTCTCCAGCCAGGGAAGGGGACACCCCTTCCCGCACTTTCCACCGCTCGACGGCTTCGCCGTCTCGTCAACGGTTACGCCGTTGGGTTAAGTACCCCATTTCCTTAATTTCTGTACACGCCCATGGAGATGAGCATAAATACTTTTGAATGTATTTAAATACTAAATACTGGCGAGGATTGTAATTAAATACAAGGTACATTACACCTAAAAGGAATGTAATTAAATACAAGATACATTACTGTGAAAATGTATTTAAATACTTTGTTATATCATCTTAATTTACATGATCGCTACAAGACACGGTTACATTACAGCCTTACAACTTACAAAATAGAACAACACTTTATTGATGAAATGTTACTCCAAAAGTGCGAGTTTTTAATCAAAAATTAAAAATTCTTTTGTAATAACTAAAGAGATGATTACAAAGAAAGTAAGTAGATCAATAAAAAGTAAGCGAGTCTCCGGCCTTCATGTTATACACCCCCGAGTACTGAACGAATTAGCCATAACTATAGCTAAACCACCGGTAATTATTTATAACACAACACTCAAAATAGGCAATCCTAAGGTAAGATGAATGGATGGACGGACGAGGACAATCTACATGTTTGCCTTCATAATTCAGTGGCGGCCGCTCATTATGTGCTTACGTGCTACAGCACATCAGTTTTTAAAATACGTAAATAGTTAAATAATAAATCAACAAAATTACTAATAATATCTTCTGTAATTTCCAATTTGATCTAAATTGTTTTCCGATTTACGAAAAAACGAATTAACTGCGCATTCTCTGCATTTCTATTTTCATACTTATGCGCTGTCATCAGTATAGCACCTAAATCGAGTGAAATCAGACAAAGCGCATGCGCAGACGTGTCTTTCGGTCCAGTTCCGGATAAGGCGTAAATGTGCTACCAGTCGCTGCAGCACTTGTCAATGTGATGGATGCTCGATCGATTGCGTTTGATTTTTAAACTTTTTATGCGTATGTATGTGTTTTTGTTTACTCAAGTGTTATATATAAATTATTAATTTTTATACAAATATGAATTCAGTGGACAATTTATTAAAAGTAACTTTTTAATCTAGAACATTAAATGAAAAAGCTCAAATAAAAGAGTTAGGTAGGCCAACTCCCGATTTAAATTTAAGTTAGAAAGCCAAGGGAAGCAACAATCGAGAATATTCAATTTCGCAGAAAGATTTATGATGATAATAGTTGGATTTGTGGTTGTGATGTTCGGGATGCTCTTTTCTGCTTTCCATGCCTTCTTTTTGGTAACAGTGACTCATTCAGTAACACGGGAGTGAAAGATCTTGGCCATCTTAAAGCACTGATTAGAAAGCATAATGAAAACAAGAAACATATAAACAATGTGTTGGATCTTAGTGTTCTCGGTAGTGTAGTGTGAATATTGCAGCACAGTTAAGTGCTATAGCCATCAAAAAACACAATTAAGAAGTAGAAAAGAACAGATATATATTATCAAAGGTAATTGACTGCATTAAGTTTTGCAATGCCTTTGAACTTGCCTTAAGAGGACATGATGAGAGTGAAACATCTGAAAATCCGGGTTTTTTCTTGGGACTCGTTGATTTTGTTAGTAGTTTAGATAGTGCGGTAAAAGAACACATAGAATAGAATCATGTTTTCGAGGGAACTTCTAAAACCATCCAGAATGAACTGCTAGATTGTATGTCGGAAGTTTGCCGTGAAAAGATAATCGAAGAAATGAAAGAGGCTGATTTTGTCGCTTTAATGGCAGATGAAACTACAGACATTTCTGAACATTCACAGTTGGTAATAGTATTTCGTTATGTAATCAATGGCGTGCCTACTGAAAGATTTGGGGGATTTTTCAACCCGGAAGGTCAAAGGTGATTGACAAGTTCTGCAGTAAGAAAGAGCGTCGCATGAATTTCATTTTTCATAAATAAGTAAGTCTATATCTATCTATCTATTTACCGTTAGTTGCGCAGAACATTTACTATAATTCACGATGAATTAGTTCTATTTTATAATTTATCAGTTGTTTATATATATATATATATATATATATATATATATATATATATATATACCTATCAAAAATTTTTTGTTGCAGCACACAACTGTTTTAAGTCACGAGCCGCCACTGCCTTCATTAGGACTAGACTCTCAAATAGTGTGTTAGACAGTGTGCCAGTGTTGTCAGAAGTAATATAATTCCCCTTTCTAGCCTGTAATTTCCCTATACATCCGCATTTAATGTAATATGTCTTAATAGAAATACAATAGTAGTAAGCTAATTTACCATCTAGTTAATATGAATTGAGAATGTTGTGGCGTGTGGTAAGAATCCTTTGTTGTCGCCCACGACGTGGTCCCACGTCCTCTTTCAAAAAAATGTAATTGGAAATGTATTTGAAATAAATGTATTTATAAATACCAGTTACTTTTGAAATGTATCTAAATATGTATTTAAATACTCGAAAATAACTGTATTTATAAATACTATTGTATTTAAATTTGTATTTAAATACTGGATTTATAAATACATTTATACATTTCGGATCCTAAGTAAGTATCATAAAACTGTAAGTCCCCTTCCCTGACGTCTGGGAGGTTAAGTGACCTCAACCATTATTATACTGTAGGTCTTCCTGAAATTTAAGAATAAAAATGCTAATTAAAATTTACGTCCGGGGGGGGGGGGTATCCCAGCCCAATAGGGAAACTCCTTTTTTGTTCCCACTTTAAAAACTACAGTAGTTAAATCCGTTTATGCGTTTTTGGGGCGTCTGTGGGGTCGTAGCCCCATTGCGGAATTCTCTTCTTGTTTGGAGGATGGAATGTTTAGAATTTTTCTTTAAGGGTTTCCTTCCCCCATTTTTACTTAGTAGACACGAATCATTTGTTAATTACTTCTTTTGTTTTCATTTCATTTTCGGTTTTCTCTTAATTTTTATTCACTTCCTCATATTATTTCCTCTCTTCCTTCTTATCCTCATTCTTATAATATAAAATTTCACTTTAGTTACCTTTTATTATTTTTGCTTCGAGTCGATGGGGGCCGTGTGTCACGTTTTATAAATGTTCACTAATTAAATTGTATTCAATATTTGATTTACGACTATTTTTTTAATTTTTTCAATAAAAATTTATTGAATGCGAAATTATTGTGATAAAATCATTTTAAAAATTGGAAATGACTTTTTTGGGGCAATTTAAGGTTTTTTTAACTTAAAATTTTGGTTTTAATAATGTTTTTGTGGTGGAGAGTGAAGTACACGAGTTTGAAAATATACCATTTTAATTTTGAAATTTAATGAAAATTTTCGTGATTTTTATTAAAATTAAAACCCAAATCAAAGGTGATTTATAGTTCCTTATTTAAGCTTCTTTTCTCTCGTATTTCGGCAATAGTTTCTGAGTGCGCATTTTTTAACTATTTTGTTTTTGTTTAAGCGTTGTTTACTTTACTTACTGGCTCCCCGTCGCTGGCCAGCGACATGGGGCTGACACTGTTCTTTTCCATGTGCCGCGGTCTTGTACCAGCTCCCTTGCTTCCTCTCTCTCCATACCAATCCACTCGAGATCTCTGTCCAGCATTCCTCTCCACCGTGTTCTTAGCCTACCGACCGGCCTCCTGCCACTCATCTTGCTGGTATTCTTTCCTTCCCCATCCTCTCCAAATGCCCATACAACGCCAACTTCCTCCTCCCTCTCAACCTCACACTCACCGGAATCTGATTTAACCTCCTCCTTATAACATCATTCCTGACAAAGTCATCCCATCTCACACCCTCCATTCTCCTCAACAATCTCATCTCAAATGCATCCAACCTCCTCTCATCCGTCCACGTTAGTGTCCACGCCGTCGCTCCATACAGCAAGACTGAAAGCACCGTTGCGTTAAACACGCTCATCTTTATCCTAGTACTAACCTCGATACTTCTCCACAACTTACACGTCAGTGCATTATACGCTGCCTCAGCTCCTGCCATTCTCCTCTCGATATCGTTAAAGCATCTTCCATCCTCTGTGAATACGCTTCCCAGATATATAAATTCCTCCACCTGTTTCAATCTTTCTCCTCTCAATTCCATATCCTCCGCATTAAACCGTTCCCTTTCTCGACTAACACACACAACTTCTGTCATTCTTGTGCTACTGTTCATTCCAAAATCCTGCGTTACACACTCCATTTTATTTACTAACAATGCCAACATCGCCCACGTATCCGCCAGCACTGCCATATCATCCGCAAAGTCCAAGTCAGTTATTCTCTCTCCACCCACTTTGACCTCCACCACCCTCCTCATTATGTTGTTTATATATATGTTAAATAATGTTGGTGATAACACACACCTTGTCTCAAGCCTGTCTTTATTCCAAAATACTCTGCTTTCCTCATCCACTCTCACACAACTACGCACATCATTATACCAACTTCTCAACATATTCACCACCCTCACTGGAACACCATAGTGTTCGGCAACCCTCCACATACCCTCTCTGCAGACTGAATCGTACGCCTTCTCAAGATCCACAAATGTCAACATACAAACCGGTTAAGCGTATTCCAACATCTCAATAACTTGCCTCAATGCAAATATTTGCTCCACTGTTGACTTACCCGTTCTAAAAGCTGCTTCTCTCTAAATTTTTCCTCAAAATCATCGATTGAGGAAAAATTTAGAGAGGAGAAGAGAATTAGAGTATTAAAGAAGCGTTGTTTAGAGTGAAATATTTGGATCTAAACATGCATTAACGGGGACCCATTTCTCATTCTTCATGGAACGAACACGACGCCGCTTAACCCGGGGACGGAAGACGTAAAAATAACTTAAACACGCGACGATACGAAGTAATGACCAAGGAAATAGATAGAATAAAATAACCTTTATTATTAATAATAATAAAATAAATACAGTTTTTTCAGTTTACAATGACATGAATAATTGTGAAGCTCGACTATTTATTTTATTTAATTTGGCCCTTAAGCTTTAGACTTTACTGGGCTCTTATTAAAAATAAGCAGCTAGTTGTTATTAATTAATAATAATAAATAAATAAATAAGTAAATAAGTATTATAAGGTACTACCTGAACTTTAGGGACCCACTGAATTACTTTTCAAGACATGGTTGGGGTATTTCTCTAGTAGTACGTCAGGCGATACGAACGTCTCCATTTACGCAATTTACACGAATTGTACTCGGATTTCGAAGCGTCCGGTTTTCGTTGTCCGTCTCTGGTTTTGGTGGTGAGTGTCGGGTTTTATTTTTAATATGTTTTGCTCGCGTTTTGATTTTCCTTGAAACCAAACTGATACGTAAATATGAAGCTATTTTCTTCGAAATATTTTGAGAATGGCGTTTACGCAACATTTCCAAATATATTTCCTAAAATAACTAAAATCAGTATAAGTGAATAATTTGAAGGCGGTAATTTGTCTGGTGATTTCAATATTGGTGTCTGTATTGGTGTATGTTTTATTAGGTGGGAAATAATTGTTGGAGTGAACGATGAAATAACATTGATAAAAGAACGCATAATCTTAACAGTACTTTAAATATCGCGTTTCGAATATAATGATTTGTTTTAAGGGTGGAAATTGCCATTTTCCCCTCCAAAAAATAGAAGAAAAGAGGACCATGCGGGATTGGGGGAGTGGGGAGGGTTGCCAAGGTATTATTCATAAGCTCTATAGAAGGCGGTATGAGATGATCAGCTGTTGCTTTTGATACGATAGCAAAGTAATTATTTAGATGATTAGTTAGGACCAATACGTAAATGGTTCTTTATAAATAATAACATATTATAATTTAAAGTTATATTTTTGACGAAACAATTGACTTATTTATTCCTACATCAAGTTTCATTCTTAATTTTTCTTTTGTTTCTTACAATCCTCTTTCTATTCCTACAATTTGTTGTTGTTGTTGTTGTTGTTGTTGTTGTTGTTGTTGTTGCCTCTTTAATTACGTTATTTAGTTTGTTTCGATAATTGTACCAATGTTTATAATGAGGACTAATTTTTCAAGATGCCGTATTGAAATATTAAACATAGAACCGAATACGTCCTTGTTCTTAATTACCATTTAATTTTTAACTATTTTATAACAATTTTACAACTATATCTATAGCTATAACTAGTAGTATAACTATAACTATAACTAGTACTATAACTATAACTATAATTAGTAGTTAAAGCCAATTTACAGTTGTATACATAATACGTGTTACAATAATGAAAATATACTGATCTACTGTAAATCTCTCTCTCTCTCTCTCTCTCTCTCTCTCTCTCTCTCTCTCTCTCTCTCTCTCTCTCTCTCTCTCTCTCTCTCTCTATCTCTCTCTCTGTATATATATACACACACACACACATGTGTAACTAAAGTGTGTGTATAGAGTATGTGTAAATAAAGAATTGAGTTGAATTGGCAGTAAGAGATGAAACGGAACCTCCGATTTCAATTTGTGTAAAAATTAAAAATTTTGTTTTTAATTTTATATAATTTTAGGAAGATTTTAGACGATTAATTAATTATAAAAGAACCAAAATTGGGAGCTCAAAAGCGTTGGCAAATAATCAAAATGTCACTGATTAATCGCTCGTCATCGGATCTACTCCACATTCTTTCATAAATCGTTATCATACTAATTTTTTTTAATTTAAAAGTTGGAATTTTGATGTTTACTTTTATTAATACATTTACTATATATATATATGTAGCGGATCGACAAGAAATAGACCAACAAATAGCCAGAAATACTTTCCTTCCACGCTACCATCAAACAGTCTTGGAACACACGTGGGCAAACAAACAATGGAAAGTCTGTTTTCTTCCCCCAGGGCGCGAACGCAAATCCTTATCAACTAAAGGACGCGCTCACAAAGCGTCTTAAGAATTGGCGCGAAGTCCTCCTACGTCACAGGAACTACGTATAAAAGCGAGCTTCCACTTGCTTTCATTCTCACTCTCACTCACTGGTACTCACATCATCGAACGTGAGCAACGTCCATCAACCGCTTTCCGGCCCCCTGGCCGAGGGCCGCGGCCGCTATTTTCTTCAAGGCCTACAATTTATCATCAAGTAAGATCTACAGACCACCTGCAGAAGCAATCCTTCGAGGCCCAACCGGAATCGTTTCGGGCCTGCGGTTTGCCGGGTCGGCCTTCAAGTTTCTCCACATTCCTCGAGATATATTCCTGCAAGATCATAAGGCCAGCCTGCATCTCGAGAAGTAACATCACCTCAGGCTTCCGAACGAAGCCTACATCCATCATCTCAGGAGGCTTAACGGACAACGACAACTCGTTTTCGGTAATAGATCTTTCTCCAACCCGCCTTCAAGAGTTTACATCGTCCTAAGATAAGTACCTCCTATTCTAAGTACTCTTGTGAAGCCTACATTAGCCTACCGCCGAACGGTAGGCTATACTCCCAAAGTGTGTAATTAAGCGTTCCAACTGACTCACGTGAAAGAACGCAGTAGGCCTGTCATCCAATTCAAGTGTCATTTTTATACCGTAATTCCGCGTATCATCCGTCATTATGTTCAATTCATATATTTGTGTGTTAACTAAATATTTCTCTTGATGTAATCATATAACATCACATAATGTTCTTAGATATAAATGGTATTTGTGCAAGCATTTCAATCCATTATTATTAGGCCGCATCAATTATTCCTTGTGCATCCATGCAATCATTTAGCCTACATAATCAGTGTCAAGTATTCCATTCAATGTATCAAACGCACGTGCATCCTTTATATCATTTACTCGGCCCATTCAATGTTCTATGCCGCATGCCATTTACATACCTTAATGAGTACATTATTTATTACGTGTCAATTAAGCTATTAACATTTCATCTTATTAGCTAAGTCTGTCACAAGCATAACGTAAAACTACCAATTAATTACTGTCAATTCTTTGTTATATCACAGTGAATAAATAACGGCTTTATTTTCATAATAAAATACAAAAACATAAGGTGTCTTTCATAACCTTAATATTAATTTGCTTGGGTGAAAACCAAGCTGGTGACCTCGCTGCCTTTTCGGTCACTTCCAATAGTATGGTGGATCTAATCAAATAACCACTTATTCCAATCGGTGATACTGTATAACAATATAAATTATTAACCCAGCCTTTCATTAATAACCAATCAGTCATTGCATCAATTAATCATTGCATACAATTAAATCATTATCACCTTAAACGGTTAAAACTAGGTCCACTATATATTATATATATATATATATATATTTATTTATATACGTCGTCTTTCTCTACGCTCTACATCGTGTGTGTGTGTGTGTGTGTGTGTGTGTGTGTGTGTGTGTGTGTGTGTATTCTAAAAACTTTTCGTTACAGTGGGTCGGATAAAAAAAATGAATTGCATGACTGTATTTAAAATGGTGTTCCTCTCCCATTTTCCATTTATTAATTCAATAAATGAGTTATTAATTATTAAATTTTATAATCAAATAAATTTGTTTTTGGAAAAAACAAAAGTGTCTATTTACTTTTGTCAGCCATCCGTAATGGAGTCGTTGATTCGCGTCTCGTTTTCACTTATTTCATCGTCGTAATTTCCGTAGATTTTTATTGTGATTTATTGTAATGTTATTATTGATTTTTAATGTGACACCGTTTTACTCATGGCCGTTTCCTGGCATAAGCGGACTAAGCGGCCGCTTAGGCCCCCGCTGCTACTAGGGGGCCCCTAGACAGGCTCCCAGTGGGCAAGAATAGGAATATAGCTGAAGTTATTATTAATATTATTGTTATTATTATTATTATTGTCGTATTAATTAAAGTTTTTGTATGAGACAAATCTGATAAAACGGAGACAAACGAAACGTTTTGGTCGTTATGTGTAAATAACTATTGTGAGATCTTATTTCTATATTATTTAATTTTATTCTTACTCTATGCTTATACTTTCCGAAATGCTTAATTTTTCTAGTATTGTAAAACATTATTTCACTGATTTACTAATTATTAAGAGATTTTGTAACACTTTAAAACCTAGGATTATTTTCGTTATGTTTTCAAGTTTATTAATTCTTTTCTCATCTTTTTCAGATAATGTGAATTTTGTTGGTTAAAACCTAAATGGTCTCATTATTTGGATGTATTTGATTAACGTTACAATTATAACAATTATTATTATCATCATCATTATCATGATTATTATTATTTAGCAGATTAGTTGTGGTTAACTAGATGTGACTTCGTGCATCTTGGAAAATGAAACATTATCATCCATCAGGAGCTGAAAAACGGAAAAAAGGAAATAGAGGAGGAGAAGCTTTCCAGTAGCACGGGTGAGATGTGACACTTGTATATTCTTATGATTACAGTTCGGGCAACTAGGTTAGGTAGACCATCAAGCTAGGCAAGTGCTCAGGAATCGTGTAGAGTAAGCTAGTCTCTGTGATATTTATAATATTTCGAAATGTGAAATTTAATGGATCATATCACCTCAAATTCTGTTCACACAGATCAATTAATTATCAAACAAGATAAGAGAGTATTTTAGCAAAAATTAACAGAATATGTAATGTTATGTTCTTCTCAGGAGCACTACTGAAATATTTGGGAAAGCCATCCTCAGCAAAGGATGAGCATCATGAGCCAACAGCAGGACCATCCTCTATGCAACCTCAAACACCAGTAGAAGTAGAGCCTGATGAACCAACAAGTGGTCCATCTTCTGTTCAGCTTCAAACACCACACACAGGCATTTCTACTGAGCAACAAGAACCAAGATCTGCTCCACCGCTTGCTCCGTATGACTGGCCAGTTGTCCTGTCAGATGCCTTGAAGACAGATCTGGTGTCTCGAGGACCATTTCAAATCAGTCCAGATTTCACATTCCCTAAAAAAAGAGGACGGTAGAAGCGTTCATCACCATTGCATGTACAGAACATTAATTCTGCTGCAAGTTGTTTTCAAGGAAGTCGTACAAACTAATTACGGATGGACTTTCAGACTGGATAAACGTTGGTTCGTTTCTGAAAGGTCACGAAAACAGTTGAGAACATGCAGATAACATGGTAACATGGAAGGATCTGGAACTGCGGCTAAAAACTGGGAGGACCATTGACCAAACTGAAATGTCATTAATGGAGGTAGAGCGAAGACGCTGGCGAGATGTTCTCACACGTCTTGTAAGTATAATCCAATCACTGGCAGAGAGAAACCTTGCTTTCAGGGGGTCTTCCTCTACATTGTACAATCGAGACAATGGCAACTTCTTGAAGGAGGTTGAGCTGCTTGCCAAATTTGATCCAGTGATGAAACAACACATCAGCAGAGTCGAAAGTGGCCAATATAGTCATTCAAGTTACCTAGGAAACATCATTCAAAATGAGCTCATTGGGTTCATTAGTGGGAAGATCTTGGATGCCATTGTTGCAGAAATAAAACAAGCTAAATATTACTCACTCATTTTAGACTGCACTCCAGACATAAGCCACCAAGAACAGATGTCGATTATTATCAGAACTGTTAAAATGGGTGAAGTACCAGAAATAAAAGAATACTTCTTGGGCTTTCTTGAGGCTTCAAAAAGTACAGGCCTGGGTTTATCAGTTCTGATTCTGAAGAGACTAGATGAACTGAATATTCACTTTGATGACTGCAGAGGACAGTCATATGACAACGGAGCGAACATGAAGGGCAAGAACAAAGGTGTTCAGGCAAGGTTATTAGAGAAAAACTGTCGTGCACTCTTATGTTCCATGTGGGGCTCACACTCTGAATCTTGTAGTGGCTGATGCAGCTAAAGCTTCCACAGATGCCATCAGCTTCTTTGGCAAAGTACAAAAATTGTACAACCTTTTTGCAGCAGCTACACAGAGATGGACAATCCTAAAGAAGCACGTGAACATAACATTCAAGTCTTGGAGTGAAACCAGGTGGGGGAGCCGGCTTAAGAGCATTGAGGCTGTGCGATACCAGAGCCACAACATCAGAGGGGCCCTGTTGGGCCTGCCATAGCCAGGACTGAAGCACAAGCACTTGCAGAGGAGGTAGGGTCTTATCGCTTTCAGATTTGCACAGTAGTATGGTATGACATTCTTCATGCAGTTAACCATGCGAGCAAACTTCTGCAGTCTCCTACAATGCAGTTTGATGTGGCAGTCAACCTCCTCACAAAAACAAAAGACTCACTCACCATTTACAGAAACACAGGTTTTGTTGCAGTACAAGTCGTAGCTAGGGACATATGTGAGGAAATGAATGTGGAGGCTGTGCTGAAGAAGAAGAGGCTCAGATCCACAAAAAAACACTTTGCTTACGAAGCTCCTGACGAACCATTTACAGAAGCCTTAAAGAGGCTGGAAGTCAAATTTTTCAATGTGGTGGTGAATTGTGCCATCGGGTCAATAAATGAGAGATTCAAAACATTAGATCAGGGGTCACCAACCCTTTTTTTTGTTCACCGCCCACTTTTACGATTTTTTGAAAATTAAAAAAGCTTATCGCCCACCTTCGATCCAAAAGACTAAATCAACGTAATCGATAAAATAAATAATGAAATAAATGTTTAATTACCTTTAATGTGAGCCCACTAGTGGGCGCTACCGCCCAGGTTGGTGACCCCTGCATTAGATGATGTGAGGGACATATTTGGGGTTCTCCTAAACTTCACCACAATGAACAAGGAAGACTTGTCCTGCAAGTGTGAAAAGCTCTCTAAGATACTGAGCTCTGGAGCTGACTCTGACATTGATGGAAGAGAACTGGCCCTCGAAATTAAGAACTTGCCGACTTTACCTTCACACAACATGACTGCATTGGAGCTTCTCTCCTTCATTCATCAGAAGCAACTGGAGGAACTATACCCCAATCTCTGGGTTGCACTGAGAATTGACCGCACTCTACCTGTGACAGTAGTGTCAGCCGAGAGGAGCTTCTCTAAGATGAAGCTAATTAAGAACTACCTCAGATCATCAATGGGGCAGGATCGCTTCAGCAGCCTTGGCATCATAGGCATCAACCAGGACGTTGGCAGGGAGATTTCATATGATGATGTTATTGATGATTTCGCCCAGAAAAAATCTAGGAGGCAAAAATTTTGAAGATACAAACTGTTCTATATAACTGTTAGCTATTACACGATTGTATCGTAGAGTTAGTAGTTGTTTGGCAGTTGATAATTGCATTATTTTTTTATACATAGTTCTGTGTCATTTATTCTAAATAATGTATAAGCTAATTTTCAGGAATTTCATGAGTATTTTTTCTGTTTGTCTTCTGAAAGTACACATTTGTTGTTTTGGACATAAATGTTTCATTAAAATTGTTTCATAATTGGTTTTTATTAACAGACATATTTGTACGTGTGTGCTGAGATGATGTAGTAAGGCGTGAGTTGGTGGATGGAGGGCTGGGGCCTGAAATGGGTATACTGCTTAGGGCCCCCTAATGGCTAGAAACGGCCCTGGTTTTACTCACTGCACACTCGCAAGGGGAAACCCTCATTCTATTATTATACTCTTTTAAATCACTTTTCCATCCTTTTCTTCTCTTCTTGTTTTTATACCTTATTTCCACGATTTATTTGCCTCTTTTCGCCTCTTTCCGGCAATTTCTTCCTTTTCTTCCTTTCCCCTCGTTTGTTTCTAGTTTTTATCCTTTTCCCCTCTTTTTGTTTCTCATTTTCCTTTCTTCTTATTCGCGTTCTTATTATTTAACCTTGGTTTTGCTTCCGCCCGAATTGTTCATTCTGACGAAGGTCAAGTTTGTCACTCCACCTTAGACCTACAGTTTAACGTGAATCCGAACCACGCCCCATCAGCAGCCCAGCGTCTTAACCACTACGCTACTCAGGGTACCCATTTATCTACCAACCAATTTCTTTTATTGTGTGGAAGGATGAACAGCTGGGTTTTGCTGCGCGCCGTCTGCCATCACCGGCCCGGGGCCGATGGATTCGTAGTCAGCGACGCTAACCACTTCACTACCGAGACGCCTCATCTTTTTTTTAATTTAGTTTTATTTCATTTTATTTTAGTATTTAGCTCATTTCCCCTCTAATTTTCGATTTTAGGTTACATTCCCTCTTAAAGTCCTTCTTTTCCCCTTGTTCTACCGTTCTTTTTGCTTATTTCTTTCCCTCGTTCATATTCTCATTTATTTGTTCGTTTTCCTCCCGTCGCTTATGCGACGAAGGGACCATAAACTCTGTGTTGAAACACGAAGCATGCGAGGCGGACAAAAATCTCTTCGAACGTGTCCCTCATAATTTTAAGGAGAAACTTTTATATATTTGCATTTTCCCCTTCTTTTATTTACAATTTGATTTTGATTTACATTTTCACGCGTAAAAAAGTTATTTTATTTTTGTAACTTTTTATAGATTAAAATAGCCAAGTTTGCGCGTGATTGTGACTCACAGTAATTGATTTGTGCGCATGCGCTTCACCGACCAAATTTAGGATCACGGTGAAATCAACGTCATAATATTATAAATTATCACGCGGGGTTTTACGCTTTTTTGTTTTGGACGTGACACACACACACACACACACACACACACACACACACACACACACACACCTTTTTTATAGATGTATTTAATAATTTCTATATTAAATAGGGATGTTGTAGAGTGGCTTTAGCTAACATTCACACGCCCATATCTACTGATTAGATATAATTATAATAATTATACGTACACGTATAATAGATAGGATTACAAGATTTTTATAATAGACTTCAAAAAACAAAAAGGGACTTACGGACCACGACATACATTAGACGTTTAATACAAACAATAATGAAATGTGAAGTGGTGAAAAGTGATAGGAGAGACCTTTTTAGAAGAAGAATAAGGGAGAATTTGAACAAGGAGAAAGGAAGGAGTAACTTTCAGTAACTTTCAAATATGTTAAGTTGTAATTGCTTTATAGAAGATGGAGGGATCATTGATTGTTTTTAATTTATTCGCTAGATTGTTCGGATCACCTGAAGATCAGGGCCCCCAGCCTCAATTACCAAATGATATCTTCGTTAAACGGTACGTATTCGACCCAGTCGGCGTTAAAGGGTTAAAACTAACGAAAATATCACGACTTAACCTAACCAATCGTCAAAGGCGTACAGTTGACCTAACCGGGCATTCAATTTAATTTATTATTATATTTGGTACTGTAAAGCAAAAACAAGAATACATGGGGGCCCCCTGATCTTCAGGTGATCCAATTGTTCCGTAATTCTTAAAGAGTATAGTTTGCCTTTCAGACTCTTCATACACCTTTTTTGACGTTCGTGACGTATCTGATTGCTCATTATAGGCTCGATTAATATGGTGGGAGGGGATTGTTTTGTAATTGAACACTTGGGGGCGCATCTGTATTTCAAATGTGGAGTTAAATTTTAATATACGCAGTTACTTGAAGATTCCTCATGTATAAGCGTAATAATCACACTTGTTAATTTTTCTATAATTCTCTTTTGGTATGATTAAAGGGTTGATGATGTAATCACACGCACCCCCATATGCGGTGTATGTGAGATGTAAATAAACTAGAAAGGAGTAGAGCGTTTTAAGCGTATTTGTCGAAAGAAAATGTAATTTTGTTAATATAGACGAGGATTTCGATAGTTTATGATTTATACTTTTAATATAGATGGTGGCTGGGTGCGTGTGAAGGGTGAGGGCATGGTGTGGAAAATCTAACTTTCTTTCTCATTTCCCGTTTCAACAGCTTTCCTGTAGAAGCATTTCATCGGTGCTACTGTAGTATGCGGTCTACCTACGATTGGTTAGGTTTAATCATGATATTTTCGTTAAAACTAACGAAAATATCATGACTAAACCTAACCAATCGTCAAGGGCGATTGACAATGGGATGTAAACAAACAATTAGTAAACAAGATAAGAAGCTATAATTAAAAGGTAGACCGCCGAATCGTAGGTAGACCGCATACTACAGTAGCACCCATTTCATCACCTCGCCAGCATAATGGCTTTGCGCGTACATGGTGTAGACACGGAGAGTTTGCTTAATCCTTTTAGGGCTAGCCTGGGGGTTTTCCTGGGCTCGATACCTACGTAAATAGAAGTGTAAATATTTTGTATAAAATTAAAACATATTCAAGGCTTTGTGACAGTACTAAGCAGTTTATGTACAATTAGCACAAATATATTATTATGTTACTTTATCCCTATCTTATCATTATGCAACCATACTGTCTAGTAGACGATTTCTATGTGTGCATAATGTAATTGTCGAGCTAGTCTATATATTCTCTTCTTTCCTGTAAAATTCCCTTGGCTACTTTTACAGGGTCAAGATATTTTCTTCAACCTTTTTCCGTACCTGCCTCTGGCGAGGAGGGATCGGAAAGTGGGGAGAGAGCCTTGTGCTTTTCTATGCAGTTTTGTTCTACTGCTACAATAATTAAAAATGCACGATTTTAATAACAGGAACCTCCCCAAGTGGGCCGAAAGGTCTCTGAGGCTTCCATTTGTCCTTGTAACTCCTTGTAACATCCTCTCTCTCTCTCTCTCTCTCTATTTCGTCGCAGTAAATTAAAAAATCGTCTCTTATTTGTAGAAAAGATTTTAAAATGAAATATTAAATTAATTTGTATCTACATACGTCAAGAGTATATATATATATATATATACACACACACACACACACACACACACACATATATATATATATATATATATATATATATATATATACACACACACTCGTACGTGGAAATGTTGTTGTTGTTGTTGTTTAGCCGATCAGCCCACCCTGATCGAGCAAGCCGGCGGCACGCAGGTAACCGATCGCCCTCTCCGGAGTGGACCAGAGGTTCAGCGCACTAGTGATGTTGTGTTGTGTTCGTTGTTGTGTGTGTTCATAATGTGTTCAATTGTTTGTGGTGTGTCTTGGCACAGGTGGCAGGTGTCGTCTATGGAGTTGTCTAGTCTGTGTTTATATGTCCATAAGTTGGGGTGATGTCCACATCGGAATCGTGCTAAGTTAACTCGATCCGATCTGCTCAGGCTGATCTCTGACCTGTTAATGGGCGGCGGCTTCGCACCTAGGACCGCATTCGGACCGAGTCGTGTCAGTGCTTTGTGGGTTAGGTGTGTGTGTATGTGTTTTCTGTACTGTGTGATGATGGAATATTTGGTTATAATGTCTCTCTGGTGTTACCTTAATGGTGCGAGGTGTTGGTGCATGATTGTACATGTAGTGGCAAGGGTGTTGTGGGTTAGTTGTCGCTGCTGCCATGAATTGTGTTCCCCTCATGTCTAAATGTTCCCTAACTTTTAGTATTTTTGTTTCTGTGTGCAGGTGTTCTATTGGTGTTGTTTGAGTGCATCCTGTAATGATACGAAGTGCGTTGTTTTGTATTGTTTGTAAGGTGTTTATGTGTGTGTTTGAGATAATGGGTGCCCAGCATGGGCTAGCATAGTCCATAACTGAGCGAATATATTGTTTGTAGATGAGTGATGTTGTTTCCTGCTGGTGTCCAAAGTTTGTGCCTGTTAGTACCCTAAGCGTGTTAAGTCTTGACGTACATTTGTTTTTAATGTCCTGAATGTGGTTTGCAAAAGATAATGATGTGTTGTATGTGACACCTAGTATTTTGGTTCTGTGAGTGTGTGGAATGTTGATGTTGTTTAGTGTAAGTTGTGGAATTACCTGGTGTTCTTTTGTGTTGCTTGTAAGCAAGGTGATGGTTGATTTTGTGGGCGCTACTTTGAGTCTATTGTGTGTGAGCCAGTCTTGTATACTGTTTATGTATGTTTGTAGGTTATTTGTAGCGGTGTCGATGTTGTTGTGGGTGGATGTTAGAGTGATATCATCTGCATATGATGATAAGGTAAGCTTGTTATCTATGGGTGTTGGAATGTCATGCATGTATAAGTTGAAGAGTGTTGGTGAGAGAACAGAGCCTTGAGGGACCCCGTTCGGAAAAAGCTTGTTTTTGGATGACTTGCCATTAAATGTGACATGTGAGTATCTTCCTGAGAGATGTTGCTCAGCCACCTTTTGGTGTTATTGTGCATGTTTGTGTTGAGTATTTTGTTTATGAGAGGGAAGCGTGGGATAGCATCAAATGCTTTACTAATGTCTATTGTTGCTAATAGTGTACGTTGAGCTGGTCTTCTAGAGTTGATGCCATCCATGATGTGCTGCGTCAGGTTAGTGAGTAATGTCGTGGTTGAGTGGTGAGGTCTGAATCCATGTTGACTAGGCGATAGTGGTATGTGTGGGTTGGTGATTTGTAAGATTAGTCTTTCTGTTACTTTGGAAGGTGTGCATAGTAAAGTAATGGGTCTATAGGAAGCTGGTTCTGTTGGATTTTTGTTTGGTTTGAGTAGTGTAATAATTTTACCTTGTTTCCATATGTCAGGAATAATACAGTGTTGGTATGAATATGTGCTGATATTTGTGAGAGCTAGTATTCCTTGTGGGCCCAAGTGTTTAAGGTGTATGTTAGATATGTTGTCTGGTCCAGTAGCCTTCGAATTTAATGTTTTTGATGATCTTGGTGGTCTGGTCTGTATTGAAGGGTGTAATGGTCGTGTCGAGTCTGTAGGTTTTCTTGTGTCTGGCTGTTTGTTTGTCTGCGTGTTTCTGGTTGTTGTCTCCGTTTAAGTGACTTATCTTTGCGTAGTGATTAACTAGAATGTTAGCTTGTTGTGTGTATGTTGGGATATTATTTTGGCTGCGACAGATAGCCGCGTGTGAGGTGTGAATGCCGCTGTTAGAGTGGGTAATGCTGTTTATAGTCTTGTATAGCCTGTATGTATCTGTGGAGTGGTTTAGTGTTGTTATGAATTCCCTGAATGTTTCTGTTTGTTTTTCTTTGAGTTTGTTGTTTATTTCTGTGTTGAGCTGTTGTATCTGCTGCTTTATGGCTTCTGTGTGTGGTGTTTGTGTGTTATGTTTGAGGTTGTTACGTTGCCTTATGAGGTGGGCTATTTCTCTAGTGTAATTTGGGTTGTATTTCCTAATGTTGCCCTTGGGTATGTATTTGTTTGCATTATTGATAATCTGATTAAATGTCTTGAGTGTTGTATCGATGTTTATGATGGGTGTGCTGTTTAATGTGGTGAATTGTTCCTCAGTCTGTATTTTGAACTGTTCCCAATCAGCTTTCTTGTAATTTCTGTAAGTGTGCCTAAGGCTGTTGGGGCAGAGTGTAGAATGTGTTGTAATGATGATGGGCAGGTGGTCTGATGACAGTTGTTTTTCTGTTCTCCATTGTGTATGTGTTGCTAGTGAGGGGGAACAGAACGTTATGTCTGGGGAGGAGTTTGAGTATCCTGCTTGATGTGGTATGTGTGTATGTTCTTCTGTATTGTTAAGAATGAAGAGGCTGTTTAGTTGTGTGGCTATGTTGGCGCCTCTGGTGTTGTTTTGGTTGTGCAGGTACCAACTAGTGTCTTTGGCGTTGAAGTCTCCTCCTAAGATGACATTAGTGAGAGAGGCAAGATTGTGTAACTGTGGATTGTAATTGGCTGGCACCTGAGGTGAACTATCTGGTGGGATGTAAATGTTGATTAGTGTGGTGTTGTGTTTTGCGCGTGTTTTAATGTTAACTGCCTGTATTTCTATCGTGTTATCTGCTTGGATTGTGTTTGTAATGTTTTGGGTGGAAATGTAAACGCATAATCGTGCATTTTTACATATATAGTGACCTACACATCACCAATTTGATGTGGCCTAGTAAGTAGGCTTACTATAATTTAGGAATTAAATTGAAATGAATAATGAGGGGTCACCAGTTCGGGGCACAACCCAAACAAACAATATTTAATAAGGAGAAAGAAATTACTTTGTTGTTTTGTGTTTAATTAGAAAAATAAATAAATTATTTGTTCAGTGATTAACAATTCTGTAACGGTAATTGAGCTATATTACAAATGACTGATTAATTAATAAGAAATGGTTACGCAGTATAAGCGTTAAGTAAATACAATAATACAAGAAACACACTAATTTAGGTAGGCTAATGATATATGCGGCAGTGATCGCACAAAGCCAATAATAACTGAGGTAATGAAAGTATGGTGTTGGTACAGTAAACGGATTAAGCAAGTAAAAATAAAATGCATAAATGAGCAAATAAACAAGCGGATACAAATACGGTAAGACAATTGAATACTATAAAATAATTGAACAGGTCTACTGTAGTCGTAATAGGAAAGTTAGTTTGCAGGTTGTTTTCCTACACTTTTGGGCCTACTTGATTAGGCAGAGTTTGTGGACTTTTCAGCTTTGAATCTTGAATGGTCTAGCACGACGTAACAAAACACTATAGGCCGAGTGAGGGCCTATAAGATGCTTACCGACCTGCGATTTCGACGGAGATAACTCTGAAGGCTGAAGAAGCCTACGTGAAGGTTTACCGTCCTGCATTTCGACGTGGATAATTCTGAAGACTGAAGAGGGCCTACGTGAATGTTGACCGTACTACGTTTCGACGGAGATGGTCTGAGGACGTACCGGCAGGAGGATGTATTGAGGGCCCTTTGGTAGACTTGTTGAAAGGGCTCCGATCGAATTGTGGTCAAGGATGAGTGAAGCCAGGGCCAGAACGATGACGCCGGTAGAGTGGTGTTTGCTTCCGGCGGGATGAAATTGTAGGTCGCCTGAAGTGGTGATCACTTTGTGTATTGGTAAACTGTTGCTTGAAGGACTAAGGCCAGCTGAGATCGAACGGCTCTACGTGAAATTGGAGATTCACGAGAAGGAGTAACGAGCAGTGAGCGATTGTTAGTGAACTCGGGCTTGTATTGGCTAGGAAGACGCGTAGTTTTTTGTGGGCCTTTTTGTGGAAAACCCAGCACAGTTTGCTTCCCTCTCTCTCCTTAAATCCACGTGTGTTTTTATTGCTCTCTGGCGATTCACAGATGTTTACGAACGGCGAGGAAAGGAATTTCCGGTCGGTCTCTACGCATATGTACAAAACTCATCACTGAACAGGATTCGAACCCGAACCCTCTGAATCTGAGACACGGGCGTCAACCATTCGGTTACGACACGGTAAAAGTTAAGAACAACGTGGCGACAATTCATCGGGAAACACCGAACGCTTTCGTGTTTGTTTAATGGTACCCTCGTGTTTGCTAGATAGATTTCAATTAAATGTTGTCCATTAACTCGAAGCACAGGGGGTTAATGACGCAAAAATACCTCTGGACGCGAAAGCGTTTGTGTTTCCCTCGTGTGATGAAATGTCGCCGGGTTGTTACGAACTTTTTCTTTCGTAATCGAATGGTCAATGCCCGTGTCTCCGAGTCCGAAGGCCAGGGTTCGAATAAGATGTGGGCTCGAATAATTTTTTTTAAAGTTTATATTGGAAATTGGATCGATAGACGAAATAATTAAGGTACAAAAAAATATTTCAAAATTGATTTTCAACTAAATCTATTTGATTAACTGGACGACATAATTGGCAAATACACTCCTAAATTTCTTAAATAAGTTATAATTGAAATAATTGCTTAAAGGGATTCTCTATACCAATTACGAATATTAATTACAATATTCAATAACACACACACGTATATAATATAGTTGTCATTTTGCAGTAATCATACAATTGCGTGTATAGAAGAAGAGATTAAGGTAAGCTTTTTAGGCTTTAAATGTAAATAGAATTAATTATTGTTTGGAAAAGATGGCGGTAACTTATGTTTGTGTTTTATTAAACGGTAATTAATAGAGAGATTAACGCTTCAAATTGTACATCAATACAAGGATGAGGATTGTATATTTCATAGAGAGAGAGAGATTGGTCGTTACTTAATGCCAAAATTGACGAATGAATACAAAATGTGAGACCTATTTCGGGAGAGGTTTATACGCGCAACGGACGAATTTGGGATGCAGAAACTTGTCTCGAGAAGCCACTGCGTGAGTGACGGGTTGTTTACCGCTCGAATGTTGGTACGAGACTGGAGAACGCCTGGAGACTTACGAGAGGAACTCGAACGCGAAGGTTTTCTTCGGTTGGTTCTAAATGGTTCTTTCTCACGGTCCATTTTCAGGGTTCTCCGCAGGGTTGTTCTTTTGTTTTTCTTTTGGAGCTTGCTTTCACGATTCTATTAAACTGTTTTAAGACGACACCGACCTCTGGGATGAAGGCGTTGCTAATCGAGCTGGCCCTCGGTAACCAAAAGGCATCCATTTGGTCTCAACCTCTATTATCTGTTGGGTCTTCTTTGATAATGGTGCGATGATGACGAGGAAGAGCTGGTGGTGCCTTTAGAAAACCGTGACCAATCTAAGGTTTGGAATTGTTTGCAGAGAGATCTCTAGAGGCATCTGGGTCTAATTGAGAAAGGCCTATTGTGGTTTTTGCCCTAATGCCATTTGCTATGCATTTTGGTAACTAAGTATCGTAATGAATTTTACGAAGCACGGTTGTAAACCTATAAACCTTCACACACACACACACACACACACACACATATATATATATATATATATATATATATATATATATATATATATATATATATATATATAATATATTTGTGTGTGTGTGTGTGTGTGTGTTTATAATCTGCTGCAGATTGTGATAAAAGTATGTACACTGAAAATGAAAGATTAGACGAAAGTTGGCATATTTACAGCTCTACAGAAGCTAAGGCTAACAAAGACCCTAAGATCCACTCAAAGGTTAGCCCGAGAGAAAGGAGAGAGTAGGAGGTTAAAAGAAGAGAATAAGGGGTTAAGTTAGTAGCAAAACCTATCGTTCGTGGGTTAACATTCATTCAGAAAAAGAGAGAGAAAGACTCACCATCATCATCCGCCGGCCACTGCCGACAAGTCGGAAAAATAGTCGAAGAGAATAGGAAAGGGGTGAAAGATGAAAAGAAGCAAAATAAGAACGCTTACAAACCATGCAAACACAGTCTTAACTCAAACACTGTCATACCATGCAATCTACAGACATGCAAGTAAAGAAGATAAGAAAAGAACAAAAAAAAGTATGAAGAGTATAACAAAAAGTAGGTTAGTTTACGTTACAAGCTACATCTAAGTTCGTGTTAGTCTAATTTTTTTTTTAATATAATTTTATTGCAGGCATATCACACGCTGGCATGTCACAAGCTGGCATTAATCGTCAACAGACTCATCCTCGACCATTATCCCCAGAGCTCCTATTGCTAATTTTATTATTTTAAACGACGTTAATATTTTTAAAATGCCTATCTAAACGGTTCTTAAACATATTAACGCTGGTAGAGTTCACGACGCAGGAAGATTATTATGATGATGATGTTCAGCGCAAACAATGTTTGATTCTCTCTTTCTTTAAATCTTTCTTTAAATTCGCGCGCAGTTTTATCCAGTACCGGTAAAAGTAGTGCTGGCCTTGATAGTCATTCTTAGAGCGTAAATATGACTCGCGTAGTTCCGCGACTGAAAGAAGAAATCTTCCGTTTTCATGGCCATAATTGTTTCCCTCGTAGCGGAAGCCACGTCCTTAACAGAAGCCTAGTTTTGGTTGGGTCACTGTAAATATCTCGAAAGCATGTTGCGCTGCATCACAATTTTATGCTTGAAAAGCATGAGAACAAAAACAAAGTAATCGATGCGAGTATTCCATTTGCTTTACCGCCCATTTGCCAATCATTTTCGGAAGTGTCGTCCAAAATAGCAATAATTTCCACGAGAGACTGTTCAGTGCATGTGATCGGCAACATCGTCATCTTGTGTCACTGAAGGATTTTAACGTTGAAGCCTGTTCATAAAAATCACCCTTCTGGAAAGTTTAAAAAAAATAGCTGATCCTTCAATAAAGGCGTGTAGCGAAGACTCATGGCTCAACATATGGCGAATTGCTGAGGCGCAGCTACGTACATTCACAGTGCACAAATTTAGGATATGGGCGTAACAGAGCACACGCATTGCCAAGTGATTTTTTTTTTAAATACGAGAGGCAGCTCCACTATTAAGTCCCTCTCATATATGCTGCACCGTCAAACAGTGACATTTTAATTTACCTATATCAAGATCGAGAGATGATGGTATGCTTTTCAGGAGCAACATTAATGATTTTCCATCTGTTTTTGTTATTCGTTGAAAGCCTACAAACTACTCCTGCTTGGCAAATTCACTGTCAACGTATCTGATTACAACTGCAACCTGTTCATGTTTACTTATATCCCGTGTTCCATCCGCGATTATAGCCAACATGACTACATTTCGTGCTCGGTGTGAGATTTCACTTATTGTTTGGTGGTTTATTATAGTTATTAGCTCATTCTAATGCTTGCCTTGAACATAAACAAACGACTTCTCCCAATTTTTATAAAAAGCGGTCGATATAGAGTTGTCACTCGCTCTTAGAGGACCCTTCAGTCTCGGTGTGACCACGCAGTGCAATTCCAGCACGTCCACAGAAGATTAAACTTTGGCAAACGGCTTTTAAGTATTCCTGTTTTCCTGGACTTGTCTCGAGAGTTCCATATTTATTTTAATAGTTACATTGGGAGTATTTTGTTAATATTTGAAAGAAAGCTTCTCAGCGGCATAAATAGGAGCCTTGCATTTTTGGTAATCTTTAATTTTTTTGTGGCTCACTCCCACACCCCTAAACCGAAAATCGTTTCGTACGAAAGCTTTCTTCTTCTTCTTTGCACCTACTTCCACCAAATGTAGGGCGAGGGAAACAAAATGCTCTGTCCATCGCTGGGCTATATTGAAGCGAAAGATAGATTGCGTAACACTTTTTTTCTAAACTCGCTCTCTTTACTCGTTGAGAATGGTACCGCATATTTGGTTTCAATGAATTTCACAACATTTGCAAACCCGTGGAATACATCCCTTTCAGTAGTGTTTGGTATTGAACTGTCCACCTCTGACACAGGCTTCAATTTCTTCCGTGAGTGACGCAGCAGATTCTCGCGTTTCTCGTTTGCATTGAACATTGTTAATATTATTACGCTTCATAAAATAAGATTTCCAGTGTATGAGTGCGTTCAGCCATTCTTAATAAAAGCTATTAAGAGTCAATCTGTAAAAATTAAGTTTTCTATTGTCACAAATTTTCTCACTTACTCTCGTGACTAATATTCAAATCCTAATTATAATTCAATAGGATGGAACTTTATATAATAAGATAGAACATTATTTTGGGGAACACAACCCGTCCAAAGCTTTCAACTGCCGATAAATGACATCAATTGAATTATGTGTGTGAGAGCAAGATGTTAAAATGAGTATTAATAAGGTGCAAAAGTTGATTAATTTACGTATAAAAAGAGCTAAGGACCAGACAAAAAATGGTGTAAAAATAGTTACACTTTAATGCGCTATGAAAGTTATAGGCTTAGATTTTAAAGATAAAATTGCTAAAGTATATTCGAATAGGGTTCAATAAATGTGACCTTGGATCGAACTTTGAGGGACGAGATACGTCTGAAATTGAGGTTTCTATTTCAAATACAACTTTGAAAATACAACAAATGTATAATTACGAGTTTTATTCAAAGTTCTTTAAAGATTCAATAAGTAACTAAAATATATTTTGTTGTTGTTGGTTAGCCGATCAGCCCACCCTGATCGAGCAAGCCGGCGGCACGCAGGTAACCGATCACCCTCTCCGGAGTGGACTAGAGGTTCAGCGCACTAGTGATGTTGTGTTGCGTTCTTTGTTGTGCTACAGCGGTACAGTCTGTCATAATGTGTTCAATTGTTTGTGGTGTGTCCTGGCACAGGTGGCAGGTGTCGTCTGTGGAGTTGTCTAGTCTGTGTGTATATGTCCGGAAGTTGGGGTGATGTCCACATCTGAATCGTGCTAAGTTAACTCGATCTGCTCAGGCTGGTCTCTGACCTGTCAATGGGTGGCGGCTTCGCACCTAGGACCTCATTCAGACCGAGCCGTGTCAGTGCTTTGTGGGTTAGGTGTGTGTGTATGTGTTTTCTGTACTGTCATGTCTGTGGGGCGTGGTATGGAATGGAGTATTTGGTTATAATGGATTTTTGTTGGGTTTGAATAGTGTAATAATTTTACCTTGTTTCCATATGTTAGGAATAATAGTGTTGGTATGAATATGTGCTGATGTTTGTGAAAGCCAGTATTCCCTGTGGACCCAAGTGTTTAAGGTGTATGTTAGATATGTTGTCTGGTCCAGTAGCCTTCGAATTCTTAATGTTTTTGATCTTGGTGGTCTGGTCTGTATTGAAGGGTGTAATGGTAGGCCTGTTCAAAAATCAACTTTTTCTTATTTTCATAGGTTTCTGTACATTTTCCCATGCTTTTTGACCTGAAAAAGCCGAAAATCACAACTATTTTGACCTAGGATGTTGGGAAGCATTGCCGCATGGAGCTTTAAATTTTCTGCCTTGAAATCGGCCAAAGCGCCAATTCCGGGGTCCCTTGAATTATGTTTTGCACTTTAACTTTTGATCTGAACAAGATAGAGCAACAAATTAGGTATCAAATGAAAGAGCATAAAATTAATAAATAATAATAATAATAATAATAATTAATAATAATAATAATAATTATCTATCATTTTTCAGGAAACAACAGAAACTCAATCAGAATCTAGAAAACCATCTACAAGTTACAACTTCACAATGGCATTAAGCAAGGAGCTGAGGGAGCTCCGTGGGCGCACAGTTGATATCTCAGAACCTCCACGTACTGTCCACAGGCAGGTGTCAACTGGGCCATCTACCAGATCTCTCACTGAAACTTTCCTGGTTGGATACCCTTCAGCTTTTATCAGTGGTTCCCAGCTTCCCACCAACAGACAGGCGTTCCATATTTCCTTAATCTTCAGAATTTACCGGAAAATGCAGGGAGGCCCATGGTTCAAGACCTTGCATATGAAACAGTTGAATCTATCATCCCATTCTGGCAGATGGCTAGGATCAAGACAATGACCAAGTACAACGCAATGAAGCTCTTCATGAAACTACATGAGAAACATCGTGCTCTGGTGAAAAGCAAAGGAAGAGCAAGTAACCCTGGAGAAAAAAGAGGAGCATTTGTGCTGGAATTAGACAGCCTGTTCGATATAGGAGCTCCAGATGCAATCCAGGAAATACAGAACAACAGACTGTTATCCAGAGAGAAGAAAGATGAGGATATCAGGTTCTACGAAGACCAAAAGACTGAGAGGAAAGGTCATATGTCTGGTCATAACAAGATTTTTGAGACAAGATCCCTGCAGCAAGCAGCGAGGAATGAAAGACTGCAGCATAGACAAGAACAAGGTAAAACTAATTACTTTGAACGTCACAAAAAGTTTTAAGTTTTACTCCATTGCGATATTTAGCATGTACTTAACAATTACTGTCTTAACATGTACTATTTTACAGCTGCAGCAGAACAAGAGGCAGTTGTTCATGTGGATGACATTACCTGGGTGACTCAACTGACAACGACGCTAACACAGAGGACATGGATTACCATCAGCCTCGTCCTGGATGTTCTCACCATCAAGACACTGTGACTAGTGTGACTTTGACGTTTCCAAGGAAGGTCATGGAATGTGATGTCATCTGCAATACAGCTGATCGTCTTGGTTTATCAGACAATCAAGTTACTGCCATGGTTTCTGCCACCGTGAAAGCTGGAGGGGCTGATCTGGATAACTTCGTCATCTCAACCTCAACAACACGTCGCAACAGAATGCTGTCCAGGTATAATATCAGCCAGAGTCACATGTCCAAGTTTTGTGAAAACCCCCCACAGTACGCTGCCTTACACTGGGATGGAAAGTTGCTCAAAGATGTCTTGGGCAGTGAACCTGGAAGTACCTCAGAGACTTTAGCTGTGCTAGTGTCTGGTCCACCTTCATACACTGAAGAAAAGTTATTGGGAGTACCTGTCATCGACAATTCTTCTGGCACAGCTCAGGCTGAGGCTTCAATGGATTTACTGGAGACATGGGAACTTACGGATAATGTTACTGCCCTTGTTTTTGACACTACATCCAGTAACAGTGGAGTTCACAGAGGAGCTGCCAAACTGCTAGAGAAAATGCTGAACAAAAAGGTGTTTTATCTGGCCTGTCGACATCACATCCTGGAAATCCTAGTAGGAGCAGTTTGGGAGAAGCTGTTTGGGAAGGTGAAGGGGCCAGATAATCCCTGGTTTGAGCATCTGAAGGATGTTTGGACGGACTTGTCCAAGGAAAACCCAAAGATGCTGGCTATCAACAGCAAATGGCTGAAGGAAAAGAAGAGGTATTCACTGGAGTCGACCAGGCGCCATTCATCAGGCCAGATGGATGGCCAGAAACCTGTACTCCATGAAAATGCTGATGTTTGCAGATCAACTTGAGTACGACGAAGACACTGTATCAAAGCTGGAAAGACTCAACACCTTCCTTGCGCTGTTCTACACTCCTGTATGGATGATGTCAATGTCTGCTGCAGATGCTCCCGTGAATGATCTAAGTCTAATCCAGGACATGTTGAAGTACAAGAAAACTGACCCAGAGCTTGCTGATGCAGTACTTAATATGGAAAACCACAAATGGTACCTGACGCAGGAAGTCGTGCCATTTGCCCTGTTCAGCAGTAGATTGAGTGACACATTGAAGCACGACATTGCTGCCCAGTTACATGCCACTGAGAAGCCAGACAGCTTCAGAACAGGAAAGCCTCTATTCCAGAGAGTCACAGCTAAGACCACCCTGGTTGATCTCATTGGCCCAGAATCACATTTCCTGCTGGACACACTGAACATTGGATCCGAGTGGCTTCTGGAACCTGTCACGTCTTGGCCACAGAATGAGGACTACAGAAAAGCGTTGAACTATGTTAAGAATCTGAAAGCGGTGAATGACATTGCTGAACGTGGTGTCAAGATGATGAGCGACTTTGCAAATGTCATAACAACAGATGCCAAGCAAAGGGACTATCTCCTTCAAGCTGTGGAGTTCAACAGACGCCGCTTTGACAGCTTCAAGAAACAAACTCAACAACTGACTGTGTAAATGTCATTATGAAATTAATCATCATGTAATGCTTTCACTTCTTGATCGATTAGACTTGTGACAAAATGTTAATCTCAAATTTGTGTCATGAATAAGGCGCCTTGTCTGCCTTGAGTGTGAGAAAACGAATTTTGTGATATTTCTGAAATCTTTGTATGTACCAATGTGCCATTTCTTGTTCCAAGACTATCATAATTGTATAAGTTAGAAAGAGGATTAAAAACACTTTAATTTGGTGCCTATTTTGTTGCTCTATCTTGTTTAGATAAAAAGTTATAGTGCAAAGCATGATTCAAGGGACCCCGGAACTGGTGCTTTTGGCCGATTTCAAGGCAGAAAACTTAAAGCTCCATGCGGCAATGCTTCCCAACAACCTAGGTCAAAATGGTTGTGATTTTCGGCCTTTTCAGGTCAAAAAGCATGGGAAAAAGTACAGAAACCTATGAAAATAAGAAAAAGTTGATTTTGAACAGGGCTAGACTGTAATGGTCGTGTCGAGTCTGTAGGTTTTCTTGTATCTGGCTGTTTGTCTGTCTGCGTGTTTCTGGTTGTTGTCTCTGTTTAAGTGACTTATCTTTGCGTAGTGATTAACTAGAATGTTAGCTTGTTGTGTATATGTTGGGATATTATTTTGGCTGCGACAGATAGCCGCGTGTGAGGTGTGAATGCCGCTGTTAGAGTGGGTAATGCTGTTTATAGTCTTCTATAGCCTGGATGTATCTGTGGAGTGGTTTAGTGTTGTTATGAATTCCCTAAATGTTTGTTTGTGTTTCTTTGAGTTTGTTGTTTATTTCTGTGAGCTGTTGTATCTGCTGTTTTATGGCTTCTGTGTGTTATGTTTGAGGTTGTTACGTTGCCTTATGAGGTGGGCTATTTCTCTAGTGTAATTTGGGTTGTATTTCCTAATGTTGCACTTGGGTATGTATTTGTTTGCATTGTTGATAATCTGATTAAATGTCTCGAGTGTTGTATTGATGTTTATGATGGGTGTGCTGTTTAATGTGGTGAATTGTTCCTCAGTCTGTATTTTGAACTGTTCCCAATCAGCTTTCTTGTAATTTCTGTAAGTGTGCCTAAGACTGTTGGGGCAGAGTGTAGAACGTGTTGTAATGATGATGGGCAGGTGGTCTGATGACAGTTGTTTTTCTGTTCTTCAGTGTGTATGTGTTGCTAGTGAGAAGGAACTGAACGTTATGTCTGGGGAGGTTTGAGTATCCTGCTTGATGTGGTATGTGTGTATGTTCTTCTGTATTGTTAAGAATGAAGAGGCTGTTTAGTTGTGTGGCTATGTTGGCGCCTCTGGTGTTGGTTTGGTTGTGCAGGTACCAACTGGTGTCTTTAGCGTTGAAGTCTCCTCCTAAGATGACATTAGTGAGAGAGGCCAGATTGTGTAACTGTGGATTGTAATTGGCTGGCACCTGAAGTGAACTATCTGGTGGGATGTAAATGTTGATGAGTGTGGTGTTGTGTTTTGCGCGTGTTTTAATGTTAACTGCCTGTATTTCTATTTCTATCGTGTTATCTGCTTGGTTTGTGTTTGTAATGTTTTTGGTGGCATCAGTGTAGCTAATGCTTTTACGTATGTAAGTGATGAGTCCACCCCCGTGACCCCCAGTACGATCTTGACGGATCGCCGTGAAGTCAGAGATGGTGGGTGTTTTGTGTGTGCATTTTAGTTTTGTTTCTTGCATTTATGAGTGCTATGTGAATGTTTTGTTTGTGTACGAATTCCCTAAGCTGCATGATTTTGTTTGAGAGGTCATCTACGTTGTACTGTAATATATTAATATTAGTACAGTTCCCACCGCTTCGCTGACGGTTAGACAGGCTAAACTACAAAAAAAGAACCCAGCCGTGAAAATTTTGAGCTTCACATTGTGTTAACATTTCTGAATCTGGTATCTCCCAAAACCTCCTCACCCCCATTCATACAACTTGAGGGCTAACCCCCTCCCCCATTACCCCCACCCATCCCCCATTACCCCCACCCTTCCCCCATTGCTAAACTACAGAAAAGAACACAGTCATGAAAATCTTGAGCTTCACATTGCCGCCCGTAATACAATTTCTGAATTTTTTTCTCAATTTTTTCTCAATTTCTGAAAGTGTGACGGACAGACAGACGGACAGCTCTCTTATTATAGTATAGATTATGCTTCTGTATGTGTCTCATGGTCCTATTGTTTCTATGTCTTTGTGTACTCGCCGGAGAGTAAGAGTAGTCCTGGGAGCACGCAATTGCTCCACGTAAATGAAAAAATAGCACGCTGGTATAGGTCCGGCCCTGGGAGCCGATCGGCACTCTGACCGTGCCACGCAACAGACCGTCGACACGGAGATTTGAGGAAGTTTGCTCACCTTTGACGTCGCCTCCTCTTCGCGTTGACGTGTCCCGCGCTGGAGGATACAGCCACTGTTAGAAGCTTCCTCGTCAGCTGCTAACTTTTGGTTTTAATACTGTGTGTAGATTCAGTTATTACTGTGAATCTATTAAAAGAACATTCTCTGTTATTTTGTCTGCAATTTTGTGTTGCTCTCTCTGTTGGAGTTCTGAAAATGTATTGCCCGCCTGTCTGCTAAATTGCTCTAATATGGACTCTGTTTCTTCTCTTTCTTCTTCCTTTAATTTCCACGAGAAATATGTCTAAAATCCAATACAGAAATCTTCTTAGGAAGAATTTAGCACCACAAAGTTAGAACTGTGAAGCACAAAATGTAAAGTTTCAACAACATAATCAGGTACTTTCATTACGCGAACTTTCTTCAGAGTTTCTTCATATACTGTGAATATCTTGAGAGTTTCCTCGTTAATCAATCTGATACTTTCGTTGTTCGTGAAGCATGTAATCAAACCACGGTAAGAAGTTAAAGTTAAATGTCAGAAAGTTGAGAGACTATACAAACTTTAATTCCGGTTATGACAGCAGCATGGTAAAATAATTGATTTATGGCATGTGAATCCGATCCTATTAACGATATTTTATTTATTTTATTCTCAGAAGTCAGCTCAACGCAACTCAATATATTTTGTTGAATAAATATACGAGAGTGACGTAAACGCTCGTTCTTCGCTCAATAGATTGGTGAAGTTTATCTATTGAATTTCTTCACGACAGCGAATCGAGTCCGAATAAAAAGTGTTGGAAGAGTAGCGTTTGGCAACCAAATCGTATTTGTTATCTGTCAACAATCTTTTTTGATAGTTTCATCGCTAAAAATTCAATCTTCGCTATCATTTTTCTTAATTTTCTTCATTTGAAACGGTTTATTCGCACCCCAAATTTATTTCTAACGTTTCATCATCTAATATTCTGACGTAACGTCAGAATATTAGATGATGAAACGTTAGAAATAAATTTGGGGTGCGAATAAACCGTTTCAAATGAAGAAAATTAAGAAAAATGATAGCGAAGATTGAATTTTTAGCGATGAAACTATCAAAAAAGATTGTTGACAGATAAGAGGCTGTATAAGTGTCAACATAGCCACACAACTAAACAGCCTCTTCGGAGGGAAAGAAAATTTCCCAAAAACCAAGGACGAATGCCCGTAAAAACTTCTCCCCATAGAGGAAGAAGAGAGCCAAAGTCAATGTTCAACGTTTTCGAAATGCCTGGGCATTCTGCGTTTCAAAGTTTGGTGGTCATACACAGGAGGAAAGATGGATTGAGGGAGATTGTTCCAGAGTTGACCGGTTGAGTAAATGAAAGATTGAGAAAACCGATTAACCCTTGCGTTGGAGAATTGGAACTTTTCTCTATGATCTTGTGAGTACTGAGTAATACTACATTATCGGTAGAACTAAGCTCTTCCATAATTTAAGCATAATTCCCATTGTAATTCCCGTTGTAATTTTAATGTTATATTTCTCTCTGAATTCTGCATCCAATGACATTATTATTATTGTTATTATTATTATTATTATTATTATTATTATTATTATTATTATCCCACGATCCCTGACTCGTGGGTTTCTGTTACCTGTTCGGGTTGCAGAATTTTGTTCCCTTTATTCTGCAGCACCCTGTTGTTTACCATATCTTAGAAGTTGGAATAAAATAATGGTTCAATGTCACGTTGCAATTGTTTTATGTCACCCGCGAAACTCTATACGATACTGTCATTAATATCCGCATCAATGTCCGAAATCATTAAATTATTATTATAAACAACAGTGGAGCTAATACTGTACCTTGTGGGACAGAGCTGACGATTTCCAAGAATTCAGATTTGACTCATTTACGTCCAGTCTTTGAATGTTCTTTGAATCAGAAAATTAAATATCGATCTTCCTCGCTTTTCAGCTCTGCTTGATTTTTAGACAAATTTAAATCTCGTACCAGATCATTTAGTTCAGGCTGAGTAATTAAATGAGGTTCTTTTGACGAAGTAGGAGGTTGGTATTCTTTATCCCTGTGTGGCACATCATCAGCTGTTTCATCATCATCATCGTCATCGTAGTCTAAAGTAAAAGACTCGGGAGGTTTTGGAACTGGAAGTGTTTTACAATGCGCTACCGGTCGTATTTCAGAAGGCAGATTCGGATACCAATTTTATTTTTATCGTTAGAGAGGAAACGACAAATGTTAGTTAAGCAAACGTAGCAGTCGGTTACACGATCTTTTTGCTCCTTCCACACTATGGGAACTGCAAATGGCATTACTTTCGCTTGCCCTTTATCCAAACTCCAAGAGTCATCGCACAAAGTCTGCAACGGATATGAGGAGCCCAACTCTTGTCCTGATCCCCAATTTCACATCCGAAACAAATTAAGTAAGCTTTTTTTCATTGGGGAGAGTAATGCTTCTTCTCAGAGCTTTCAACGCTAATTGCCCGCAAACATAACAGAAAGTGTCGAGTTCATTCACACGTTTACGGGGACATTTCGAAAAATCAGATTTAGTGTTTAAATGTTGTTACAGAAACAATAAGTAATATTTATACGGTTAAATATAAAACACAAACCAAATGCGTGAAATGCACTTCATAACACAAAACTTTGTAGAAGACGAGCGTGTCATACACTGATTAAAACTGCATGAGTCACGCTCTGACAAGTCTTGACAAGTTTTGACTGGACAGGCGTGTTTATGTGTGACGCAGTCAGTTAGAGCTCAAACTTTGAAGCGACATCCAATATTATACGATTTGTTGGATCCTGTATCACTCATCTTTACTGATGATACTTCAAGGATTTGTCGATCAGCGATTGCAGTTGAGATATCTGGATGTAACAATAGTTTAATGTGTAGTTGTTTAGTAATTTATACAATAATATATATATATATATATATATATATATATATATATATATATATATATATATATATATATATATATATATATATATATATATACATACAGGCCCAGAAAGAGGGGGGATAAAATCTAAAAATATTAATAAAGCAATTGATTAAATAACAGAGGAAATATAATTAATGAACATACATTTTACAGAGATTATCATAGTCAAACTGAAACAGATATAATATTATCCGCGGTCCACCAATGCCCAAGACCGACTGACAGATCTGGGAACCATTGTAATTGAAAGCCAGTTAGCCCGTACTTTAAATTTTATCAGAATCATTTACCACTTTGCTAGAGAGAAGGCAAAGAAAGTACACTTCTAATTATGAAAATCTTGCAGTAAACAATTGTCTTGCCTGCATGGACTGGTACTGTATTTGCAAATTGTATCGTGATACAATTAATATAATTGATTCGAAAAATAAAATGGTCATTTTCTTCCGAGTTGTTTATTCATACTGTATGTTGTGAATAGTGACTTGGACATATAATCAGTTTGCTTATGTACGCAAAAAACATTCATAATAAAAATACTGAGTAAACAGGGGGGGGGCCCATATACCAATCCTTCCCCGGAGCCCGTGGCATATATAATATGCAGATAAATTAAAAAGCCGCAATAAAATATACAGGGTGATCCGTTTGGGTATGGATAAAATAAAAACGCTGTGAGAATCTACCGAGAAGTGATACAGCGCTCATCTGTTGCACGTGTGGTCATAAAATGTGGGAGTTTGTATTTGGCTATGCCATCCGCTGTCAGACGTACGAGCGCCATCTGCTGTCAGACTTATGAGACATATGTCAGTTTCGAAGATGGCGGCGAATGCACAACAACGTGCGAAGTGTGTCATTTGGTTTGCTAAGTTGGAGAGTGTGACAGCGGTACAGCGTGAGTTTCGCCGTATGTATGGTGTTCGAAAAGCTACTAAATACGACTCCATAGTGCAGTGGTACCGCACATTTGAAGAATCGGGGTCTATCACTGAATCACACGCAGGTGGTCGTAAGAATTAGCCTCTCGTTTTGACCTCTGTCGTGTCCAGAAGGGGGGGGGGGGTCAATTTAGGGTGCCACACTCTATAGGGGCAGTTTTTAGAATTTGGAAATTTCGAATGGCCCTTAGTCATATTGTTTGGTTGGATGAGAAAACCCTAAATATGAAGTTTGAGCCCGATCGAAGTACATTTAGAGGTTCCGCATCGACCGTTTCTGTTGTACCGTGTGTTCGAAATAATGGATTTATCTGGGAAACCTGTAACCATGGCACTATTACATATATACAGGGTTGAAAAAAACCATGGTTTAAAAAAAAAAAAAAAAACAATGGTTTTAAAAAAAAAAAAAACTTAACTCAGATAACTCAATTAGGTACTGGTACTCAGAAATTAGAATTGCTGACTGTCTCATTTTTTAATTGGAAGATGTTAGATGTAAGAAGTGCTAACTTCACAAAAATGAAAATAAACCTAATAACAACATTTATATTTGTAGCTACATGCGTTTATAATGTAATTGATACAGGTAACTTCAATCCTTTTATGTGCAATGCCACTATTAAATAGGCCTGCTAGTGCAAGGTAGCTATATTATATACTACCGTACATACTAGGCTACCCTGAACTGATGGTTTTTAGGTCTTATCAATATAAATATAAGTTTTAGTTTTAGAGCTATTAGTTTATGAATTAAATAATTTGTGTTGTAAAAATTGAAATTATAAAAAAACAAAAAAAAACAGAAAAACATGTTTTTTTTAAATGGTTTAAACCATGGTTTAAACCATTTGGGTTAAACCAGCCAACCCTGCATATATATTGCTATAATTTATGCATTTCATAAATTTAAATATTTATAATTAATATTTGCTTCTCATTGTATATATTTTCACTACTTTTCAGCATTGAGATCTGGCAACAGCGCAACGCCGGGTTAGTGTGGTGAGTCACACTGTCACAGTCTTCAGTCAATCAGTCTCCTTCACGCATTCAACGCGTGATCATCTCGTGATGGCTACCGCAAGCTCACTGAGATCCAAGACCGAGATATGGCTAATCGGACACGCCAACCCAAGCCCCCTAACGGGAAACAGGTTACCTTCAAATGGTGAAGTGCTTCGCCGGTTTATACAGTTTCATAAGGTGCAAAAACAACTTCTAGCCGAGGCGGCGCGTAATGTGATCGTCGAGGTGTATACTTTCTGGGCTATGGCCAGAATCCCGACCATGACCTCCAAAAGCGCCGCGCGAAAACTGCTTAGACTTTACGACAATTGGCAGGCACTGCAGCGCAGCCGGAAGCGGTCCGGCGCCACAGGTGAGGCAGCCAGGGCGGCCTTCACCGAGGGACTCGATGACATTTTTGACGTGGCTCTCGACAACGCCCTCTCCGTCATCACCATCCAGGAGGATCGCGACTTCCTTCTTGCTCAACGCGAAAAGGGTCGCCGTGGTGTCATGTCCGGGGTGGACAAAATCCTCACTGGAATTGAGCAACGTGCATCCGCGCGTGAAGCTGCCAAAGAAAGGCAACGCCAAAAGCAATCAGAGCAATCACTGGCAACAGCAACCCTTACATCATCAAACTCGTCGTCGTCGCCTAATTGCTCGACAGAAGAGGAAACCAATCCACCTACAAAGCGCCGTCGCAAAAAGAACATTATGACTCAAGACCTAGCGTCGGCACTGGACCGGACCAAAACAAGCAACCGTGGAGCCGTTCAACTCATGAAAGCAGCTGCTTCCAGTCTGGATATTCAAGACACAGATGAACTGGCTCTCAGTCACGAGACGATTCGGCGTTGGCGATTGCGTCATCGAGGGGAAATCGCCAAAGAAGTGAAGATGACGTTCGATCCCAGTGTCCCGCTCATCGTTCACTGGGACGGGAAGATGGTCTCCGACTTCAGCGGCAAGAAGGTCGATCGCCTCGCCATAGTCGTGTCCGGCGACGGCGTCGACAAACTTCTCTCCGTGCCGAAGCTGCCTGCTGGAACTGGTCGCGCCCAAGCAGATGCTGTGCTGAACTCGTTGGATGACTGGGGAATCGCTGATCGTGTCGTCGGGCTCTCCTTTGACACGACAGCTGCCAACACGGGCGTCGTTTCGGGCGCTTGCGTCTTCATCGAGCAGGGCCTTCACCGCCAGCTGCTGAACCTGGCCTGTCGGCACCACATGCTAGAATTGGTGGCAGAGAAAGCCTTCATCGAGTGCATGGGCCCCTCCTCTGGTCCTGACATTAAACTGTTCTCGCGACTGAAGGAGCGCTGGCAATCCGTCTGCACCGACCAATTCAGCGCCATCTCCAAGGAAGACCTTACTAAGCCGCTGCTCAAGGCGCGAGACGATCTGATCGCGCGTTTCAAGGGTCACATCACCAAGGGCCAGCCGCGGGACGACTACCGAGAGCTCCTGGAGCTGGCGATCATAGCGCTTGGAGGCGTCCCCCAGCGAGGTGTGCGCTTCATGCGACCGGGCGCACTCCACCGCGCCCGGTGGATGGCCAAAGTGATATACGCCATCAAGCTCCACCTCTTCCGGCAGCAGCTCCCCATTAAGGCTCGCGAGGCCCGGGGCATCCTGCGCTTCGTAAACTTTGCGCTGCTGGTTTACATTCCGGCCTGGTTTACGGCGCCCCTTCCCGCCGCTGCCCCTCGAACTGACCTGGCGATGCTCAAGGCGCTGGTTGACTACGACAAGGTGGACAAGGACGTGTCCAAGGCTACCTCCCCTGTGTTTCGACGACATCTCTGGTACCTGAGTGAACACCTGGCCGCCCTCGCTCTCTTCGATGACGACACTCCGCTGGAGGAGAAGAGTCGAATTGCGACGGCCATCAAGGATGTCGAGGGCACCGAGGAGCCACCCAAGCGCATTGCCCTGGACGTCTGCCCGGAGGAGCTCGAGCGAAAGACAGTCGCAGACTTTTGCACGACATCCAGCACGCTTCTTTTCGAGCGGCTCGCGATCAATACTTCTTTCCTAGAGTTGGAGCCGGCTACCTGGTCGAACAATGCGTCCTACCTGGCGGGGAAACGCCGTGTCTCTACGTTGAGCGTTGTCAATGTCCGGGCGGAGCGAGGGGTCGCGCTGATGCAGAACTACAATCTCGCACTCACCAAGGACGAGGAGCAACGGCAGTACTTGATGCAAGTCGTTGAGAAGCACCGCAAAGAGCACCCGAGCG
Organism: Bathynomus jamesi; assembly: GCA_023014485.1. Taxonomy (NCBI): domain Eukaryota; kingdom Metazoa; phylum Arthropoda; class Malacostraca; order Isopoda; family Cirolanidae; genus Bathynomus; species Bathynomus jamesi. The sequence goes on along the minus strand of JAJOZX010000737.1, from coordinate 187,756 downwards.
CCCGCAGCGGAAATCCTTAACGGGTTTGGGAGTACTTTATGGTATATTTGAATTTGCTTCATTTTTATAGGGTGTTACTCCTATTAATCCTGTATAACAATGTATAATCGTATATACTTTATTTCTTAGTTATTATTTTGATTTATATGGCCAGTAGGCTCAGTATATTACTATGATTAATACGGAATAAAATGTTTTTTATTTTAATAATATTAAGTTGTTTTGTTGCAATAAAATTGAAATTGATTTAATGATTTTGTATTATTAATAACATTACACACAGAGAATAGTATCCTGCTACCCAGGCATGGTGGGACAAGTTTATTCCAATTAATTATGAAATAATGTTGAACAATATTGTTAAGGTGTTTGCACTGTTTGCTAGTTGCGTATTGTGTTGTTATAAGCTGGTTGCCGGTTGGTGTGGTTTGGATTACAAAGCATAAACGTATTAAGGTGAAACTTTGAAAAAAAACTTTTGAACCGCGACAAAAATATTAATATAAAAAAAAATATTGGAGATGGAATAAACTTAATGCTATGGAAATATAGCTGTGACTGTCCTCTACGCCATGGTATATGATAGCATTTATATTGACATTGTACATGTTACTTTACCCCTTGGAGCTGGAGCAATTTCTTGGAGAAACTCATTACTTCTGACACGTGGTACGCCAGAGATGGTCGATGCGGAACCCCTAAATATCCTTCAATTTGGCTAAAATTTCATATTCAGGGCTTTTTCACCCAACCTAACAATCCCACAAAGGGCCGTCCTAAAAATCAAAAAATGATTTTTATGTGGCACCCTAGGGGTCATGTTGAAGACTAATTAGGTTTGTCACAATCTACCATCTTTGTGGGCATTGTTTGCCAAATATTAAACTATACAATGTTACTGTTTCGATTTCACATCAATTTTATTTTATCCATACCCAAACGGATCACCCTGTATATAAGATCGGTTATTGCAGTTTTATATAATGAAAATATATAATATCAAATTTTGTTTTTTTTTTAGTTAAATATATTTATAATTAGTTTTATATAATTTCATAAAATATTAAAAATACTAGTACAGTTCCCGCCGCTTCGCTGACGGTTAGACAGGCTAAACTACAAAAAAAGAACCCAGCCGTGAAAATTTTGAGCTTCACATTGTGTCAACATTTCTGAATCTGGTATCTCCCAAAACCTCCTCACCCCCATTCATACAACTTGGGGGCTAACCCCCTCCCCCATTACCCCACCCCTCCCCATTACCCCACCCATCCCCCATTACCCCCACCCCCACCCTTCCCCCATTGCTAAACTACAGAAAAGAACACAGTCATGAAAATCTTGAGCTTCACATTGCCGCCCGTAATACAATTTCTGAATTTTTTTTACAATTTCTGAATTTTTTTTACAATTTCTGAATTTTTTTTACAATTTCTGAATTTTTTTCTCAATTTTTTCTCACAATTTCTGAAAGTGTGACGGACAGACGGACAGACGGAGGGACAGCTCTCTTATTATAGTATAGATTAATTCAAAATTTCGCCACTTTTTACTTTTTAATACTAATATTGGAAAAATAGTAAGGAGACACTCGCTTCCCCATAATCCCGACTATATATATATATATATATATATATATATATATATATATATATATATATACACACACAGTATAATATTATGTATGTGCGTGAGTAGATCTGTGGATGTAAGCATAAGCATATGTATCCCAGACGTTTCGAGACGAGTCCCCAAACAAATTGAAAGTTACTGTAAATATAATGAATTCAGTAAAGAACAAATTTGCGTATGAAATTTTGGAAATAAAATTTAAGGAATAAATTTTGGATAAATGAAGGCGAAAAAGCGTTATTGGAATCGAGCCCGAAACGAATTTGAACGAAAAAACAAAAACTCAGCGATGTTCCATTACGAGTGAAAGATTTTTAGTGGGGCAGCCGGATTATGCCTCGAGTAAGACGTTGTAATCGGATAATCCGGGATTAACACCCGATACGCTCGTCCATCGTCCGTATCCGTATATATATACACACTAGTATGTAGGAGGAGATTGTAGACACCAATCGACCAGGGAAGTACTTCGGGGGGGGAGGGGATGTTAGGCGGGAGACAGAGAGTGCTGGAACTCCCGTTTCTCCTTTCACTGTCCTCTTTCGAGCCGATCTTTTTCGGTGTCTCATCTATCCTGTGAGCAGTCCAGCACGCTCTCAAACACAAGCACACTTCTCCCTCTATTGCTCACTCCATACACGCGCATCTTACGCACTACACGGTCTTTTCAAAATTAATACTAAAAAGGGCATTGTTTTAAGAGCATAGGAGACCTCGATTTCGGCTCCCTCCTCTTTCTATCGGGGGCGTTTATACGGGCGCTCGCCCTTGGCCCTTCCTCTCTACATAAACAATATATGTATATATGAATAAAATTCCAACTTATAACTCAAAGAACACGGAGTGGTAATAAATGGAGTCAAATCTGAAGTCTCAAAAGTCGTCAGCTTTGTCCCACAAAGTACAGTATTAGCTCCCTTACTGTTTATAATAATGATTGCGGACATTGATACGGATATTAAGGACAGTATCGTATGGTGTTTCGTGGAAGACACAAAGGTATGAAAAGAATTATGAAACGAAGGTGACATAGAAAAATTACAAAATGACTTTGAAACATTATTGAAGTTGGCGGAAGACAACAATATGAAGTTCAACGAAGAAAAAGTTCAACTTCTAAACTATGATGACAACAAGGTTCTACAGAATAAAGGATACAAAACACTTCGAGACAAAGAGATGGCACCAAATCCATAAGTCAGGGATCTTGGAGTAATACTGTCATCGGACGCAGAATTCCGAGAACACTACACCATTGAAATCACAAAAGCTAGAAAAGTAATAGGAATTATCTGGAGGAGCTTCCACGGCTTAAAAGCAAACACGATGCTAAAATTATGGAGTCTAGTTCTACCAGTATTTGAGTATTGCTCAGTACTCACGAGCCTGTACAGAAAACGAGACATTGCAAACATAGAAGCCATACAAAGGACTTTACGTCCAATATACGTAGAGGAAACGAAAGATGAAGCCTACTGGTCTCGACTGGTGTTATGAACGCGGTCTTATTAGGGAACTTTTAGGACACGTTTACACACACACACACACAGAGAGAGAGAGAGAGAGAGAGAGAGAGAGAGAGAGGAAATCTACGCATGAACATCATTTACACATTTGAACATAGATTTTCTCGAGAAGATTATCTAATACTACGTCAAGATTAGGTTTCAACACGTTGACGGAGAAGCTGGAAACGCTTTCAGGAGGAAACCTATTTCATTCATTGACACTCTTCACATACGTGAAGAAGTTACAGCACATATTGGTATTGTACCGTTTCGGTTCCAGTTTACAACCGTTCCTTCGAGTCGGGTTCTTGTTTAGTGTCAAAAAAGTTTAGAATAATCAAAGTTATCCTTATTCAGAAGTTTAAAGTCTTGGATGAAATCGCCTCTGAGATTACGCTTTTCTGACGAATATAAATTAAGATAAATGAGTATACGATCATATGATTTGTGACGGATGGGATTAGTTTCGTCGCTCTGGCTTCAACATCTGCGAGCCTTTCTGCGTCTTTTCTTAAAGATGAGGCCAGGACTGTACAACGTAGTATTCGAGGTGGGGCTCAACCAAAGCGTTTTAGAGAGGAAGAATAACATCTTTTCTTCTTTCCTGGAAAGATCACGTACGCTCTCTTTCTAAAACGGCTTCTAAGAGGTTAGGTGTGCTTTACCGCCTCCGCAGTTTCTTCACCTCCATTCAGTTGCTGTCTCTGTACAGGGGGTCTTCTCCTCCCCTGTATAGAGTACGTTTCTCATGTGTAGGTTGCTCAATCCACGCAGCTCTACTTGGCCGGGTAGAGTCGAAGACTTTTCGTCTCATCAATTCCCCGCCTCTTACTGACTGTCTTCAATCTCTCTCTCTCTCTCTTCGTCGCAATATTGCCTCGCTCTCTCTTTACTGTCGCTATTATAACGGACATTGCTCTTCTGAATTCTCTAACCGCATGCCTCCTCCATTAAGGAGAGCACGCAGCACCAGACTTTCGACACATTCTCATTCCTTTTCTGTCTAACTCTCTAACGGAAGGGTTAATTGGTATTTTCAACCGGTCAACTTTGGAACAATCTTCCTCGGTCCATCTTTCCCCCTGTCTATAGCCTCCAATCTTTCAAATGCAGTGTCTAGCCATCTCGAAAACCTTGGACCTTGATTTTGGCTCACTTCTTCTTCTATGGAACGGGCGCTTTTGCGGGCATTCGCCCTTGGCCCCTCCTTCCTGTAAAAAAAAGAAATTCCTCCGTAGTTATCCTCAGTCCATCTTTCCCCCTGTCTATGACCTCCAATCTTTCAAATGCAGTGTCTAGGCATCTCGAAGACCCTGGACCTTGATTTTGGCTAGCTTCTTCTATGGAACGGGCGCTTTTGCGGGCATTCGCCCTTGGCCCCTCCTTCCTGTATGAAAAGAAAATTCCTCCGTAGTTATTTTCATCATAAATATTATTCAATTTCGTGAAGTAATTTTCGTATATTTTGGCTAAAATTCTCACGCACTTTTGAAGAGTTAAGTGCCGTAATCTTGATTTATAATCAGAGTGCCACGGGTGTCACGCTTTCATTTTAAATTCATATTTGTGATGAGAAAGTGTTCGGAACCTTTTTTTCCAAGCACCCCCAAATAAGAGGCACGTAATGTGCTCCCATCTTGTCGTAATTTAGACTAATTCCGCAGCGACATAATTGTCGGTGTTTTAGGGTGTGATAGAGACGCTCCTTTAGGGTGCCAGATGTTGGCACCTAGTTTCCTTATTACTTAAAATTGGTCAAAGTATATCGTATGGAAGAATGAACATGCCAACCATTTTAGTCATTTTCAGGTTAAAATGGCTGGCGTAAGGAAATTGAGAAGACCAGAAGAGCAAACGTAATCTCTCTCTCTCTCTCTCTCTCTCTCTCTCTCTTTGACTTTACTGTAGCCAGTCGCAACACTTCTTCGTGTTGCATCAACAAAGTTTAGCAATATTGGGTCTGGTTAGTAGTTGAATGGGTGACCATCCTCTGCTTCTAAATGATATAATGACCTACGGTTCGGAACTGTGTGATCTCTTCGTCACATAACCTTTTTGGTCGTTACGAATGAGGTAAAAACAATCGTAAATATTATTATTATTAATTTACAGTGGAATAGTGTGTGTGTGTGTGTTTCTGTTCAATCGATTTTAAATCTTGTAAAAAAGTGCAAAAATATATAATTGGGTATTCGTAAGTTAGCGAAGTTTGGAACGATATATCGTCAAAAGTTAAATCGACTCTGGAGACAATTTATTATTAAATAATTTGATTTAATAATATATTTTGAAAGTTACCAATATATATATATATATTAGTGTATTTGAGTTGTAAAATTTGGGAAAATGGAACTACGTGTCAAATTTTTCTAACACTTTACTGGGATTTAGAAAGTTTTCTTTAAAATTACTCCATCAAAGTCCATTGTTTAATTTTTAGCTTTTTAAAATGGGGAATAACATTTTTTAGTTGGTTTGTTTTTATAAGTTAAAATAGTTTATAAAGTTCATTTTTTAAATAAAGTTTTTGTTTTTAATTTAATAAGGAAGTAGTTAATCTGAATGAAATTAGTGTAAGGAAGTTTGCCTTTTATATATATATATAATATATATATATTAGGGATGTACCAAATATTTGATAATTAGTGTAATTAAGGTGATTAAGGAAATGGACCTTAAAATGTATTTTTCTTATTTCAAATAATTACAAATAGATCGAACTTGGTATAATGATACTAATTAATAATAAGTAATAAACTTACAAAAAAATATAAACAGGCAGTGATAATAATTACTGCAAAAGCAAAACCTAATAATTGAAATTAAGGAGCTTTTCTGAAATTTGGACGTAGATTTTTACGCTGATTTCAAAAATGTAAGTCCTTTTTTGGAGAAATGAGGAGCGGTTCAAAAGTTATATTTGTTATTGTAATTTTGTATTAGATCAAAAACTATAACAACACAACTGAAAACTAATACAAGAGTTATTATATTCTTTAGTAATATTGGCTTATGTCAATAAGTATTTGTGTGAGTAGATTTCGACCGTTATTTTTCTGTCGCCACGTGAATTCGCACGAGTAGGTATCAATCATTTGCCGGTGAATCCCTGACTCTCTCTTATTCCTTCGTTTGGCCTTATTCCTGTGGTTACGCGAAGCTAGGTAACATTAGGTTAGGTTAGGTTAGGTTAGATTTTCTACAGTAACTATAGATAAACTAGTACACCAAGTAACTTTTAAAATAATAATTTCTCCAAAAAAAGACTTACATTTTTGAAATCAACGTAAAAATCTACATTAAATATCTTATTTCAAAAAAATAGGACAGTCCAAATTTCGGAAAAGGCCCGAAATTTAAAGCAAGGAGGTTATCGTATAGAAAAATTAGTCGTTCAACAGCATCCAAGAGCTAAACGATTACCTACGTCGGGAATTACATTTTTCGCAGAATTGAACAGCCGTTCACTTCGTACGTTTGTGCGTGGCTGGTGAAATATTTGCGAGCAAGTACTAATAGTTTCGCGAAACTTTCGACATTATGGCAAGGGTTCGGATCGTGACTGACTCACGACTCCTTTGAATAGATATCTAATCCTTTTTGAGAACTTTTGATACGTGGAGGCGCATCTGATTGTGAAGCAGTAGCAACCTCATCGAAGTAGTTCCATAAGTCAACCTTCGGCTTCTGTTTCGAAGGTTCTTGATCTTCTCGTGGAACAAAAGCAGTTGCTTCATCGCCATGAGTTATATACGCGTAAGCAGGGTGCCCATTTATCCCTCTGCTGTACGGGAACCGGTAATCCGCAGCTAGATCTGTACGTAGGGGTTGAGCAAAGTGAGGCTCTGCAAGTTTCTGAAGGAAATGTTTGCATTTTAAGGAGCGATTTCATTGAGTCCGATAGACTTTTGGACGTTATTTGAACCATTTTGGATACGTTCAATAAAGAGGTTTTGAGCAGATGTGAAGTGCAAAAAGTGAAATAGAATGCGTTCTCATTCATTATTTATCTGATAGTGGTGTTATACGTGATTAATGGGACACGAATGAATGCGTTAAGACCAAATAGGAAAATAGCACAAAATGTATAGCAAAATAAACAGAGCAATTTGTGTAAATAGGCTAACACTTCAGCTACAGTTGGCAGTAGGCAAAGTTACTTAGCATAGTAGAGAAATTCTCGCTAATATCAACAGTGTTTCTAAGTATGGTACAAAGAACATGTCCAAGACAGTTGGAATAAAGTTACCATGGAGTACAATTATGAATACGAGTTAGCATTATAAATACACTAAACCCCCCATACAACACAACACAACATCACTAGTGCGCTGAACCTCTGGTCCACTCCAGAGAGGGCGATCGGTTACCTGCCTGCCGCCGGCTTGCTCGATCAGGTTGGGCTGATTGGCCGCCAACAACAACAACAACAACTAAACCCCCGTTAATTTGTGACTCGGGGCTCTGGCCTAATCGAATTACTGAAAATCACGATGCAAAAAATCACGAAATAGCGGGGGTTCAGTGTACTTATATTTGTAACTTGTACTAGTAATTGTACTCCATGGTATGGTAACTTTGTTCCGACCGTCTTGGAATGCAATAGGGTAGACTGGTGCAAAGTTCACCCTTTAAGGTTTAGATAATGCAAAATGTGTGACCACAATCATGTTGTATTTGACAATTAAAGCAATCTTCGACAATTGTCTTAACTGTTCACTTTACACTGTTTCAAAATTGCATTTGTCTTTATATGCAAAAGTTAAGATCATGCCTCGCCTCAAATTGTACGCGATCGTGGTGGTTTATACGGGAACCAGGTTCCCGCGTTCCCGGGTAAACGGGTGCCCTGCGTGTAGGACTAGCATTAGGTGATGCTTTGATAGTGATTATCACATCTTTTACAAACTCAGTCACTGTAATACGAGCAAATTTGAAACGCGTATTTAAAACGTGATCAATTAAGCGAGTAATATCTGCCTTTCACAAAGAAGTTCGTTTAGAGTACGCCAAGGATCATCAAAATGATAGATTTGCATTCTGGAAGAAAGTTCTCTGAACAAACAAGACCAAATTGAATTATTCGGCAACAATGAACAACAGTAAATTTGGCGTAAAATAAATACTGCATTTGAGGGGAAAAGTCATCCTTCCTACAGTTAAACATGGTTGGTGGTAGTTTGCTTCTTTGGGGATGCTTTAGCGTTTCTAGTCCAGGAAAGCTTGTCGTCATCAATGGAATCATAAATTCGAAGAAATATCAAGAATTCTTTAGAAGAAAATGTATTATCTTCAGTTCTGGAGTTGCGAATAGGTGGCAATTGGGTACTGCGACAAAATAATGATGGAAACCATAAAAGTGAGAATACCATGAAATGGCTTCAACAAAACAATGTCAAGCTTCTCGAGTGGCCCAATCAAAGCTCAGATCTAAATTTAATCGAGAATTTAGGGTTTGATTTGAAAAAGGTGTCGGCAAGAGAAACCTTCGAATCTGAATGAATTGCAACAATTTTCTTTAGAAGAATGGACTAAAATTTCTAGTGAGAGATATCGAAACCGCGTAGAAAAATCTCAAAAACGAATCCTTGAAATCATTCAAGCAAAAAATGGACACAAAAAGTATTAAACAATTTTGTAAATAAATGTACGAAAACTTTTGCACTTTAAGGACGAATATAACTGAAATATTTATCTGTACGAATACTTATAAGCGCCACTATATACAGTATATAATATATATATATATTATATATATATATATATATATATATATATATGTTATAATGTTATAATGTTTCAGACCAACAAAGACCCTAGGATCCACTCATGGCTGGTCTACCTAACTGTGTTCGTAATCGTGTATTGTGTATACACATACGAGGAAAAGTGTAGGTGTGGCTGTAAAGACTGTATAGTAATGTAGAAATGTGTGTGCACCCATTATGGGTCTCCCATTTAAAGGTGTTTGGGGCAAGTGAAGATCATGAGTTTTTCAATACCTCACAGTACTATGGGGGGCACCGCTCGGCAGAGGAATCTCTTTAAATGGGGTGTGTAAGGACAGAGAGTATCCCCTAACCCAAGACGCTGCCTCCCTATATCCCACAACACTTGTGTTGAGCTGTGGGATCTATCCCCACAAAGCCTTAATTTTACTACCTTAAACTATACCCTTTCTATCAACATGCGCGTCCAATCGATTCTTAAACATGTTTATAGACGTGCTACTAATTACTTCTACCGGCAAACTATTCCAGCTATTTACTATTCTATGCGTAAAAAAGTTTTTCGCAACTGCTGTCTCGAACCTTCTACTTGTCAACTTACACCCGTTATTTCTAGTCCTATTATATTGAGATATTTCGAAAAAGCTATCTCTATCTACGTATCAAACCCATTCATAATTTTGAAAACCTGGATTAGATCACCCCTTAACCTCCTAGTCTCGAGTGTAGTCAATTTTAACTCTTTAAGCCTATCCTCGTACGACTTTGACCTAAGAGACGGAATCATCTTAGTTGCTCGTCTTTGAACTCTTTCGATTTTGTCTATATCTTTGCGCATATGCGGATTCCAAAATTGGACCGCGTACTCCAAATGGGGTCTAACTAATGATTTATAAAGAGGAACTATAATATCGCGCGATTTGTACTCAAAATTTCGAGCTATAAAACCTAACACTTTGTTCGCCTTATTGACCGCCGCTGTACTTTGTTTCGCTACTTTTAAATCACCAGTGACTATAACTCCTAAATCTTTTTCCTGCTCTACGCTTGTTAAATCTTTCCCTGACATACTATACGCAAAATTACCGTTACGCGAACCTATATGCATAATTTTGCACTTATCCACGTTAAATCTCATTTGCCATGTGACTGACCAATCAACGATTTTATTCAGATCTTCCTGAATTTTACCTCTATCTTCGTCATTAATCGCCCTACCACCCAGCTTCGTGTCATCCGCAAACTTTGAAACTGTACTGACTAGGCCGACATCTAAATCGTTAATATATATAAGAAAAAGCAAGGGGCCCAATACAGAACCCTGAGGAACGCCACTCGCTACATTAGCCCAACACGACTCCGCTCCATCAACGACCACCCTCTGTTTCCTGCCTCGCAACCATTCTTCTAGCCAATTTATTACTACACCCTGATTCCATGAGCCTTAGTTTTTCAATCAGTCTTTGTGCGGCACGGTGTCAAACGCTTTTTGAAAATCTAAATACACTACATCAACCGCCCGATGTCTATCGTAAACGTTAACCACGCTTTGGAAAAATTCTAAAAGATTAGTTAAGCAAGATTTGTTTCGCCTAAAAACCGTGCTGCGTATTTCTGACCAGATTATGCACTTCTAAGTGTTCGACTATACGATCCCTAATTATTGATTCCAGTAGCTTACCTACAACAGACGTTAAACTGATTGGCCTATAATTTCCCGCCGCACCTTTATCGCCTTTCTTAAAGATAGGTGTTACGTTTGCTAACTTGAAATTATCTGGTACGCACCCCTCAGAAATAGACGCATTAAAAATCTTTGTTAGCGGCACAACAATGCTATCTTTTAATTCTTTTAGTTGTATGGGATATATGGAATCCGGACCCGGTGATTTACGCGTTTTCATTTTATCAATATAGCGCATTACTTCCCCTTCACTAACGACAATATTATCCAAAATATTACCATTATCAAAAGGTATTATGTCTATGACCGTAGGGATATTCGTTACATCTTCTATAGTAAAAACTGACGTAAAAAATTCGTTTAGCAAGGTAGCCATTTCCTTGTTTTCAGAGACTAGATCTCCATTTCCATTTTTTAATGGAAAAAAAAAAATATATATATATATATTAGTGATGTCCAAGAGAAGTTGCAGTAGCTGAAAGCACCATAACAGCACTACGATCACTTGTTTTTGTTCGATCTAATGCCATTGCCAGATCAGGTGTTACGATGCGCTTACGCTTATTTGATACTGTGCTGCTTGAAGGTTTGGATGTCATTTCAGGAGTGTACGATGTGCCTAGCTTTGGTTGCTCATCATTACTACTGCTTGAACTGCTATCACTGAACTGAACAACAGCTGATGACAATTTCTTTCGCAATGCCTCGGCTTCTTTTAGTACAGCTTGTCTTTCATATCTTTTCCGTTGTCGCATTTGCTTAGCGACCAGTTTCTTATCAATATCAGTCATGTAACCTCGCCTCCCTTTTTCTCTCTGAGCTTGTAGGAATGATCTATCTTCCTCATTTGACATAATTTGAAGCATTTGCGTGAGCTATATCAAAAAGGTTATCTAAACTACCTTGGAATTCAGTTTCTTTTTAAATTTGATTTTGATTTTTGAAGTGATCTGAAGTTCTCATACATTTTTTGAATTTTCGTTAGTACATGCTGTTTGGCTTCAGATGGTGGGTATTTTCGCCTTGTCCCAAATCTCAAAAATTTCAGCATAAACTATGTTGGATGCTTCTTTCAATGTTTTTTTACTGTTTGTGAGACAGAAAAGCCGACGTAGTACATCTCCATTGGATGGAAGCTTCTTACTGCCAATTGTGTCAATTGGCTGTCCAATCAGCCATATTTCAGTTTTTCTTCTTGTTTTAATTGAATCTGACATGGTGAAGGTTAAAATCTGCAAATATTAATGGAAAACACTCGCGCATCAATCTCTCACTGCGTCTTAAACAATACTGACGCGAACAGCGAGCCTCCCACTTTTCTCCTTAGCCAATAAAGTCACCAGTAATGACGTCAGATCAAAAGACGTGTTTTTACTCAACATACACAGTGAAACATGTGGAGCACAATGCACGAGAGTGTGAATAGGCATGGTTTACACACAATATTTGTAATACGAATTACAAAATAAATATATGATGAATAAATGTAATAAATACTGTAAATAAAAAATACAAGAGGCTGTCGGCACCACTAACAGTACACAGATATTGTTGAAATTTAACGTGCGAGTATATTATGATAGTGGTAACAATTTTAGGGGGTGAGACTTTCACTTTTCAAATAAAAGTTTTGGCGGGCCAGTCTAATATATATATATATATATATATATATATGTGTGTGTGTGTGTGTGTGTGTATGTATGAGAATTATTGTATAGTGTTATTAAAAGTTAAAAAATATATGTGGAGTGAAATTATTAATTTTTAAAATTTAAAAAAAATTTCATTCGATTTCCTCCTTTGTTTTGATGTTGAAACATTTTTTAACGTCTTTAAAGTAAAATTTAATTTTGAGAGACGTTAAAAGAACGTTAACAAAACGTTAAAAAACGGAGAACGACGACCTGACAATATTGACGGACTCACGAATGACGATCATAAAATGAGAATAAAATGGGAGAAAGTTCATATTTTTGTAGAATAAAGAATTTGAGGAGAAACTTTTTAAATATTCTTTCATGATGAAGAATATTTGAGAATATTTAATAGGAATTTTAAAATAGAAATCGAGACTTAAAGAGAGACTAAAATAAAATAAAATTAAATAAATAAAAAAAAAATAAATAAATAATTTTATCTCAAAAAAATGTGTTTTTGGCAATTTTTCGTTTAAAAACTAATTTAAAAACTTATTTTATAATTTTTTTCTCTTTCTCTTTTTCCTTTTTAGATTTGCGCTAATATAATTTATAATTTAATCTCGTTTACAAATTTAGCCTCCCAACCCAATGGCCTAAAATTAAAAGTCGATCCTGAATTCCAATTATATCGAAACAAATCCGTTAAAAACTCGATTATAAAATTCCTCAAATATTTTTATCAAGTTTCACTTTATTCGCGTGTTTATGAAAACATGCGCACCTCCACCACCAGGAAATGTCTCCGATGAAATGGGCTCCAAAATATTAAAATTCTGCCTACCCCGACCCCTAAAAAAGGAAGGTATGAGCCTGAGAACGAAAAGAATGAATTAAAAACCGTCTATATTCAAAGCTCAAACAATTTTTAGTTTTCGAGCCAAACCCTTTTTTCGGTTTCAGAGGGGAACCAAATTGAGGGGAAAAGAGTTTCAGCACCAATTTTAGCCATAAACCATCATAGATATATTTTAACGAAATAGTAATGGATTTAAGGCGTAAAACTGTTTTCCTCCTCCTGATTCGTCAAACTGTGGAAGAAAACGTGGACTCTAATTAGACAATTCATAATGTTCTAACTGATTATGATCTGAAAATGCCTACATGTTTGGCAGAGATGTACAGTCGCTTGCAATAATTCCGCTCCACCCTCTCCGAGATGTGAAAACAACGCAGTACCTCTTAAACCCCAGTTCCCCCATGGACTGTTGTTACCACATCTCGGAGAGGGTAGAGCAGAATTATTGCAGGGGACTGTACAGGCCCTGCCTCCCTAGGCGGAGACTTCCGTAATTCAAAGAGGCAGGCTCGTCAGTTGTTGCCCAAAAACGTTACAAACATTTTCAGACACCATTCTGTTACCATTCTGCAAGGTTACACTATATATATATATATATATATATATATATATATATATATATACAGGGTGTCCGGGCTTAAATGGCAATAAAATAAAACATTATAAATGTATTTCATTGCTATTTAAGCCGGGACACCCTGTATGTATATCCTCGTACAACTTCGACCTAAGCGACGAAATCATCATAGTTGCTCGTCTTTGAACTCTTTCGATTTTGTCTATATCTTTGTGCATATGCGGATTCCAAAATTGGATCGCTTACTCCAAATGGGGTCTAACTAATGATTTATAAAGAGGAACAATAATATCGCACGATTTGTGATTTGTACTAAAAATTCCTAGCTATAAAACCTAGCACTTTGTTCGCTCATTGACCGCTGCTGTACTTTGTTTCGCCACTTTTAAATCACCAGTGTTACCAGTGACGATAACTCCTAAATCTCTTTCCTGTTCTACGCTTGCCAAGTCCTTCCCTGACAAAATTACCATTACAGGAACCTACAGTATATGTAAAGTTTTGCACTTATCGACGTTAAATCTCATTTGCCATGTGACTGACCAATCAACGATTTTGTTTAGATGTTCCTGGATTTTACCTCTATCTTCATCATTAATTGCCCTACCACCCAACTTCGTGTCATCCGCAAACTTTGAAACTGTACTGACTAGGCCGACATCTAAATCGTTAATATATATACATATAAGAAAAAGCAAGGGGCCCAATACAGAACCCTGAGGAACGCCGCTGGCTATATTAGCACAAGACGACTTGCTCCATCAACGACCACCCTCTGTTTCCTACCTCACAACCACTCTTCTATCCAACTTATTACTACACCCATGATTCCATGAGCCTTAGTTTTTTTCAATGAGTCTTTTGTGCGGTACGGTGTCAAACACTTTTTGAAAATCTAAATACACTACATCTACCGCCCGATGACTATCGTAAACTTCAACCATACTTTGAAAAAATTCTAAAAGATTAGTTAAGCAAGATTTGTTTCGCCGAAAACCGTGCTGCGTATTTCTAATCAAGTTATGCAATTCCACGTTTTCGACTATACGATCCCTAATTATTGATTCCAGTTGCTTACCTACAACAGACGTTAAACTGATTGGCCTATAATTTCCCGCCGCACCTTTATCGTCTTTCTTAAAAATAGGTGTTACATTTGCTAACTTGAAATTATCTGGTACGCACTTCTCAGAAATAGACGCATTAAAAATCTTTGTTAGCGGCACAACAATGCTTTCTTTTAATTCTTTTAGTTGTATGGGATATATGGAATCCGGCCTCGGTGATTTACACATTTTCATTTTATCAATATACCGCATTACCCCCTTCACTAACCACAATATTATCTAAAGTATTACCATTGCCAAAAGGTATTATGTCGATGACCGTAGGGATATTCGTTATGTCTTCTATTGTAAACATTGATGTAAAAAATTCGTTTAGTTGGATAGCCATTTGCTTGTTTTCAGAACTAGCTCTCCGTCAGAACTTTTCAACGGCCCCAAGACACTCTTTACTGGATTCCTATTATTGACGTATTGAAAGAATCGCGTGGGGTTTTGTTTGCCGTCACGAGCTATGAAGATTTCAAATCGCGCTTGGACTTTTATTACGCTTTTCGCTTCACGCCTCAGATATATATAGTTGTTTCGTAGCCACAAATCGTCTTTATCCCACTTTGTAGCCTATAAGCCCTAGCTCTACTCTTTATAATATCCCCTACTCTAGAAGTAAATCACAAGGGTTTGTTATCATATTTACTTTCGCACGCTTAATCTTGTGTGGTACACAGTCCTCATTTATAGTCCTAAATACTGTTTCAAACGATTCCCACATTATTTTTGCGCTGGAGATCCCCATTACGTTTTCACAATTTATGTGTGACAATTCATTTCTAAATTTACAAAAGTTTGCGTGCTGGAAGTCAGGAATTTTAGTCGAGTTAGCTGGTTTCGAGTGACTTACTGAGAGAACAAACTCTACCATATTGTGATCGCTATTGCTTAACGGTTCTATTACTTGAAGATCAGTGATTAGCCTATCGTTCGTAGTTATTACTAAATCTAAAATACTGTCCAACCTCGTAGGTTCCCCAACCTTTTGAATAAGAAAGCTATCCTCGAGAAAATTAACTAAACGATTACCTTCCGCGTCTCCCTGCATTGTATCGTAATCCACGTTCGCGCAATTAAAGTCACCCATAACTAAGGCCTACTCACTACCTATTATTCTCTTAAGTTCACGATATAACGCTTCGTCCGAATCAGCTGTTTGATTAAGGGGCCTATATATAACGGCAACAAGAAGTTTGAAATCGTTCAATTTAAGTTCTGCTATAGTCGATCTATCGGTTCTGGAATTGTGTGCTTTACTTCTATAACGTTCGCAATATTATCTTTGATATACAACATAACACCGCCTCCTCGCCTACCTATTCTGTTTTAAACAAAAAGTCTATAACCTTTAATTTGATACTCCCCTACAAAGTCGCGTGTTTCAGTGCTGAGCCACGATTCATTTATCGCAATTAAAGAAAAAAATTCGTTTATTTTATTTCGTAGGCTACGAGCATTCAAGGATAGAACCCTCAAATTGTTTGTAACCGCGATACCTTCGCGCGCAAGAGAATTTTAAGGAAATTACGCCGGGGCTGTTCGAGTTACGCCAGCATGAAAAGAAGAGACAGTATTATATATATATATATATATATATATATATATATTATATATATATATATATATGAAGAGAAGGATCAACACAACGGCAAACATTTTCCTTTATTTTTCGTACATCAGACGTTTCGACAAATCTTTTGTCATCATCAGTGAATTAAGTCTTAAAACCTTAAAACAAAAGTAAAAAGTGAAAATTACATCAATACAATATTAAAACCATTAAAATTAAAACCTTAAAGCAAAATGAAAATTGCATCAATACAAAATTAAAATCATTTAAATTTCATCACTATAAAAACTAAAATTAAATTAAATTACCTCAATAGGTAAATACACAATGTTTACATCCACCTCCATACTTGGCAAAGTCTAAAAGAACACTGGATGGTCAGAGGATTAGAAAGGGTATGTGTGAGAGAATCGGTTGGTTAGTTAAGAGTTTTAATTTGTAGGATGAGCTATTATTATTAAGGGAGGGTTTGTTTCTATAGATGTACAAAGATTCTAAAATTCGGAGTTCTGTAAGGTTATTGGATCTAGTTAAAATTTCAAACTGAGTTTTGTGAAGGGGATGGTCGTTTTCATTACTATGGTTTCTAATTGCGGATCTGTAAGCTCCGTTTCCCTAAGGAGAAGTCAATAGCTTTGATATATATATATATATATACACACACTGGTGTAGTGCTAAATAAAGAAATGAGGGAACGCATTTTGAAAGTGTTACTCAGATGCGGGGGGGGGGACAATGGCGAGCGCGGCGAGCCCATACAGCTGGGGGTCCGGGGGCACTGTAAGCCCCCCGGGAAATCTTTTGAAATCTGACCAATTTCAAGGGATATTTTGAGGTCATATGCACTGGATATTAGGATATATTCCAAGGTTGAAGATGCAGTATTTCCAGTGTCATTAGATATACGACATCCAGTACGATCAATAAAAATAGCTAACAACTGGAATGATTAACTAAAAAAAAGTTAACAACTGGTACGCCGTGGTGACTGTTTCACCAGATCTTTATAGGCTAGCATTGCCTCAGTCGAAGCTAAAAGAAATGAAGCGGTTAATGATTCTTTCTCATATTTCTTCTAGGGGTGGGAATTAAAATTTCATGACGTTAGAGATTTGTAAGTTCGGATTTATTTGAAATAGTGAGGGAACGTCGTTCCGTCTACCAAAAAAAGTAAGGGAACGCCGTTCCCACGCGTTCCCACAGCACTACACCACTGTATATATATATATATATATATATATTCTGAATTGCCATCTAAGCTTTCGCTCGATTGGGTAATGACCCAATCATTTTTCCCGAGTTCCCCTTCGGGTGACCCTTTTTGAGAACTTTCGCTTCTCATTGATCCAATTTTGGACCAATTGACAACACAGTCTGTTACCTTCTCTGGAGGTCCTGAGTTGTCCTTTAAGCTTTCGCTCGATTTGGTAATGACCCAATCATCTCGTCGAGTCCCATCTTGGGGTGACTTCATTCAACCCCACCACGTCCTTTTTGTTGACGGGTTGGCTAGCTTTGGCTGCCATTGGGGTTTTGAGAGGTTTTGTTGGGCTTTTATCTGTTTTGCCTTTGCCTTTTTTCTTTCGTCCTTTGAACCAGCAATTTTTCCGAAGGTGGCCCTTCTTCCTGCAGAAAGTACAGAACCCCCGTTTTCCTTCAGGTTCTTGGCCTGTCTTGTTCCGACGGTTTTCTTTTAGTTGCTTGAACCAACAGTTTTGTCTTATATGGCCCTTCTTCCTGCAGAAGGTGTAGAATACCTGTTTCCTTTCAGGTTCTTTATCTGCCTTGTCCCTGCGGTTTTCTTTCCGATTTTTGAACCAACATTTGACTTTTGTATGGCCCCATCTTTTGCAATAGGTGCAGAAACCCCACTTTTTTGTAGGTTTTCCCTCTGTTTTCCCTTTGCAATTTTCCCGTGGTTTGTTGAACCAACATTTGTCGTAAGTGTGGCCTCTTCTTGCCCAATATGTACAGAATAGCCCTGTTTTTCCCCCATTTGTGTATGAGTGCATCTCTGTGGTCTGTTTGTTGATTTTGACTTGTTTTCGTCATTGGTTTTGATGTGAGTGGGAGAGTTCACATATTCAACCGTATCAACCTTTTTCCTTGTGGGTATATATATATATATGGAGGGAAAGAGGAAGAGAGGAAACTATTTTAGTGTTTTAGTGGGTATAAAAGCGTCCTGTAATATTCTAAATTGATCCTTATATGAACTTCAGGTGACCTTGATATCCTCGCTTATTAGAGTTTAAAGTGCCTAAACCAGTGCTGTCCAACTTCTATAAAGCGCGGCCAAGATGTTGCCTATAGTCATACACTGTTGGTTAATACGACTTAGGAACCCGCTGAATGTTGTTCTCCCTACTAGAACTGACAAAATAGGGAAGAAAATTCAGAAATTAATTCTAATCTTTTGTGCGTTTTTTCTCGAGTGCTAATTAAAACCTTGAGGTGAAACCTAATCAAATCGTGATCGCTGTTACTCAAAGTTTCATCAATAATCAGGTTAGAGACTGGGTCATCTTCGTTCGTGAATTCGAGATCGAGTTTACTATTACCCCTAGTAGCATCGTCCTACTAGGGGTAATCTTCGTACCTTTGTGAAACATTTTGTAATCTACCATTTCAAATTCTCGTATAAAGTGCCTTGAATCAGAATGAATCTAGGATTTAGTTATTCCTATGATATCAAGTTCTCAGTTTTGACAAGCGCTAAATTTCAATAGTTTGTTCCTAAGTGACCTGGCATTGAAAAGCACAATTTTAAGCGATTTTAAGTTGTTGTTTTTCCTATTTGACTTCTTGTTGATTTGTTGTTGTTGTTGATCTGTTGTTGATCTCTTATTTGATTTGTTGTTTCTTTTCCAGAAATGGGTGAAGGGGGCGTTTGATCAGATACTATACTAGTAGGATTAACAACTGACGGAGTAGGATTTACTACTGGTGGGATCATTTACTAGTTAGGAAGCGGGAGTGGGAAGTCATAATTTAAAAAGATTGTACAAGTTAATGTTCAGGAGATTGCCATATTTCTTCCTACCCTTTTAGTTATTTAGTTAAAGCGAATCCCATCTGAGCCAAAGTATCCTCTGCTATCGAGAAATGTTGGTCAAAAATTGACAAACTTTATTCCTTTATTTTTACAAATGCGTTTAACTCTATTGTTTATGCAGTATCCTTACTTAAAGTACATCCACTAACATACATTCTTGGCAGAATTCTTTAACTATTCCGATATCGGTCTTTTTTTAATCTTATCGGTTAAGTTTTTAAACATATACAATGGCCTCAGTCTGCCCTCTGTATCCCTCTGAGAAATGTCATTGCTTCCAACATGTCCAATGATGGCACAATTTTTACTCTTGACGTTAACATTGTCTAATTCGCGATTTATTGTCTGACTTGTGGCACTTGGAAAACATCTAAGTTTTTTTCCTTGATCCGAAAAAGTCCACTTGATTTCTGACTAGAGAATCCCCAATTAAAAAGAACTCCCGCTTTTCGTCAGCAAGTAAATCAAACCTATTTTTTTATGGTAATGGGTTCAGAATCTTCGTATTTTGGTTTCGAGGGTTTTTTATTTTTGACCACCTGGAATTCTTGTTCATTTGTCCTACTTTTCGGAATACTCATTACTCACTGTGGTTTCCGAACGGGCCATGCTCTATTCTAAACGTTCGACCTTAGAGTTTATATCCGATGTTGGGTTTTCACTCTGGTCTTGTCCACTGAGTGTCCACTGGATTTCCACTGCCACAATCCGAGCTTCAAGATTTTTTAGAATTTCCTTGAGGTCTTTAACTTTCTTTTCATGGTTTTCTCTAAGTCTACAAAACAAACATACATACAGTTGTAATGTCGCTGAAATTACCTTCAAGAAAGTCAACATATTAATGCTGAACTTTACATTAAAAGCATTCAGCTTTCACTTTACCTGCCCTGTAATATTTTGTTTATTTTTAATACAGTGACCTTTTTCCCACGCTGTTTGTCCTACGTGGCTCGGAAGGGCCACCTCAAATACAATCTTCAAGGCAAAGGAAAAGTAGCCCTATGGAAGCACATTTTACTTCAAATGCTTTAACGCCGTTTGCGACGCTCCTCGAAGGGATCAACACCTTCTGATATACAATATATTTCTCAAGGCACAGCAAAAAGAGCTTTATGGCACTACGTTGATTATGAGGATGTGCGATTCGGGACTTTTCGATTCGGTTTTCGATTCGATTCGGCCACTTAATTCGATTCTCGATTCGATTCTCGGTTCTTTTTGTTTCATCAATAAAACCCCTCAAACCTTTTCTGAACCTTCAAAAAGACTGACAGTTTCACTCCTCTGAAGTTAATCTGAAGGTCCTGGGTTCGTGTCTAGACTCGAACTTTAGATTCCAGCGATAAGTAATGTTTCGCATCGCACGTAAATCTGTAGGTCCCCTCCGTCATATGATCTTTAGAAATGTTACGGCAAAGGTTGAAAAATATATCATCCTATTATAAAAGTGCAGTTATTGCACTTTAGGTGTTCACATGTTAAAAACAGACTGCAAACCGGATGAGTACTTTGAAGAAGCAATTTATGAACGTTGATCTATCGTTAAATGGGAATTTATTCAGGCTTTATTTACGATGCAAAGGGGTTTCAGTTCCCGTGGTGGCTCGGTTGGTTGGAGATACGACTCAGGCATCGAAGACCCGGGTTCGATTTTCACCTTCGTCATTCGCTCTGTGATTACTCAGACTCGGGCGATTCCTGAAACTCACGCTGTCCACCCAACCCCTCCTCCACCTCAATATAGGGAAAAATGGTCGAGGATGTTATCCGATACTGTAAAGATGTTGTTTGTCCATTTTTGTGATCAGTTGCACCAAATTATATTAGAGTGAGGATCCTTCTCACGATTTAAATGTTTTTGAATTGCGGCAATCATCATTCAGTGGAAAATAATTTTGTTCACTCGTTTCTCTATCGTGTAATTTTATTAAGAAATGTGTAGTATCACCTTCCGCGCCATTTTGAACATTTTTTATGAACATTATATAGCAAAAATGAGTAAGAAGGAAGGCAAAGTGGCATAAACAGCGCTCAGATCAGACGAACGTGGCGCATTACGATAACTTTTATCCTTTCGTAGTCGAGTGATCAACGGCTCGTGTTTCTGAGTCAGAGAGCCCGAGTTCGAATCCTGGTGAGGATTAAATATTGTCCATTGGTTCGAATGAGAGGTTAATAATGTAAAAAATATCTGTGGTTGCGAAACCATTACAATCTAATGATTAGATGTTTCTCTCCGGGTGACGAAATGTCGATACGTTGTTACTAACATTTTTCCTGTCGAAACCGAATCAGAGGGCGCCAGGGTTCGAATCCTGGTGAAGAATAAATTATATATACTCTGAGAGAGGTAACGGGTGAGTATAGTAAGGGAGTAAATGATGAAATGGATGTACGAGTTGCAAAATGAATGGATACGAGTGAGATGTGGAATGTTTACCCCCGAATGTCTGATTGGGAATGCAAAGAGCGTGTGTGTGGAGTTGCAAAAACGTTCGAAGAAGAGGGCAACAGCGTGGTAGGATACAGAGGTTGCATCAGCGGTTGAGGATAAAAGGAGGAAATGAATGTTGTGTGTGGAAGGTAATTATGATAGAGAAGAAAGTCGACAAGAAAGAGGATGCGTAAAGAGAGCAAGAGAAGTGTAAAGAAACTGGGGCGATAGAAGAAACGGAGTAAATAATGAGTTAGGAAGGAGAATGAATGAGAATTATGTAGAGAATAGAAAGTTGCCATGGAAGGAAGTGAGGACGTGCAGGAATGAAACCAAGAAAGGGAGTTTGAGAGTAACGGATGAAAATGGAAGAATGCTCACATCGATTACGGATCTACGGAACAGATGGAAGCAATGTTTCGAGTGTTTGATGGGTGGAAGAAATGACAGGTGTGCAAGGACACGTGACAGAATACCTGAGAACATAACCATGGATGAAGTTAAAGTGGCCGTTCACAAACTTAAAAATGAAAAAAATGGCAGGTGTGGATGAAATATATATAATATGGAGAAACGATTAAGTATGGGAAGTTGGAAAGACTGGAGTTGGTTGTGTTTTGCCTATGTCAGAGTGAATGGACAAATGGAAATGTGCCTGAAAATTGGAAAAAAAGCAATAATTGTTCCATTGTATAAAACGAACTGTGAAAGGAGTGAATGTAAAAATTACAGAGGTATAAGTCTGTTAAGTCTAGTGGGGAAGGTGTATGGTAGAATAGTGATAGAAAGAGTTCGTCGTATTACAGAATGCTTGGTGAGTGAAGAGGCTGTGTGGATCGAGTGTTTGAAGTTAGACGAGTAATTGAGAAAGCGTGTGAAAGGGATTGCAAGGTATACATGGCTTTTATGACCTTGAGAAAGCGTATGATAGAGTAGAGAAACACTGTGGCAGGTCTTGAATATATATATATATATGGCTGACTGTAGATTCATGAATGCTGTGAAGAGTTTTTATGATGGCAGTAGTAAGTGTGAGAATAAATAAAGAACCGAGTGAGTGGTGAATGATTTCATAATAAGTGTTGGTGTGCGTCAAGGATGTGTAATGTCTCCGTGGCTGTTCAATCCGTTTATGGCTGGAGTAATGAAAAACGCGAAAGTGCGAATGCTAGAAAGAGGATTGAATCTGGTGTGTGATGGGAATAGGTGAGGCCTGTCGAATCTGTTGTATGCGGATGATGCTATGATACTCTTCCAGAGTGAGGGTGAGGGTGTTGTTGTTAAGAGTTTCGTGGGGTTGCGATGGAAGATTGTTGAAAGTGAACACGAGTAAGAGGAAGTTATTGATTGTGAATAACGCCTGATGGTTCATGCGATGGTCAATTACGGAATTACACTAGAGATGGTACAGTCTTTTGAGTATCTGAGATGGATGTGTACCGAACAAAAGAAGTACGATTGCGGATGAAGTTAACAGTAAAGTAAATAAAGGAAAAAAAGTGGCGAGGGCGTCGAAAGCGGTTGTGAGAAAATGAAAACTGGATCGAGAAGCTGAGAGATATTTACGTGAAGTTACGTTAACACCGACACTTTTGTACGAGTTTGAAACAGTGACACGAAAGGGAGAAATTGAGAGTAAGAGTGGCTGAGGTGGATAATCTGAGAAGTATGTGTGGCGTGCGTTGGAGTAATAAATCGTGTGGTTCTGGAAAGATGTAGTGTTCATAAATGAGTGGAAGTGAAAACTGAAACTGAGGAAAGTGTGTTAAGGTTGAATATGGGGAAAAGATGGAAAATGATAGTTATGAAAAGAGTGTATTAGCGTTTGTTTGAAGAAGAACGCAAGTTCGGGATTCTGTCTCTTATTTTTTATAAGGCCCAAAAGCACCACCACGCCCACGCATCGTGTATGAAGCGCCACAGTTGCGTAATTTTGTCATTTGGGTGGGAGACGCTGATACACGAACGCGCCCTTGTCAATGGATGTGTATGCGTTCCTTTCTGTTTTTTCTCTTTTTTACTATCTTATATATATTTGGGGGGATCACCTGAAGATCAGGGCCCCCAGCCTTCTTTAGTTAGCTTTATAAAGCTGACTAACGAAAATATCACGACCTAACCTAACCAATCGTCAAGGGCGTACAGTTGACCTAGCGATTGGTTAGGTTAGGTCGTGATATTTTCGTTAGTTAGCCTTATAAGGCGTGATGGGGCCCTGATCTTCAGGTGATCCTTTTTTTTATTTATTTATTTTTGGAGCAAGTGTAATTTACGTCCCCATGTGATGCCTATTGTAGTTTACGTTCCGAAAGTTTGTCCGCGTATACCTAATCAAATAAAACGTTGAAACTAACGAAAATATTACGACTTAACCTAACCAATTTTTCAATATTAAACACACTCATAAAACATATACCATTTGAAAGCTCACATTTTTCCGAGTCTAAAAATGTAGTAATCCAAAAGTATCAGTAGCAAATAAAAAGTAACTAGGTTTAATTGTTTGACGCGTGACGTCATTTGCATTATAAAGGTTGGCTAAGTTATAAATCTTCAGTCTGTGTTGTAAGATGGAATGTGATGAATGTGATATCAGTGTAGTGAAAATTCACTGTGATTTTCGTGACAATTTTGAGAATTTAGTTAAATTTTTAGTACAGCATAAACTTGTGGTCGGCATTTTGGAATGCCCCAAGCGTAAGACAAAAGGAAATATTCGTAAATGCATTATAGACTACAGTAAAAAAGCTTTCAGGTGCACATATTCCAAGAAAGGTCCTAAAACTGGCAAAATTTCTAGGTGTAATTTTTACCAAAGTATTTTTACAAATACGTTCTTTGAAAACTCAAATTAAGTACAGTGAAAACTTTGATGTTCGTGAAATATTTTTTGCTACAATAAACTAAGCCAGCAAGTTGTTATTAATGAACTAAATATTTCGCAACAAACCTTCACGGATTGGTCATCATTTTGCCGAGGTGTGTGCATAAACTATAGTTATAACTCTAGTGACAAACTAGGTGGGCTGGGTAAGACAGTGGAAATAGACGAGGCGAAATTCGGCAAGAGAAAATATCACGTTGGCAGGTCGTTGAAGGTCAATGGGTTTTTGGAGGATATGAAGGGGGTTCCAAGATAATATTTTTAGTACCAGTGCTGAACCGCAGTGCAGACACGTTATTAACTATAATCAAGAAGTGGATTGCACCCGGCACAACCATCATTAGTGATTGCTGGAAGAGCTACAATTGCCTTGAAAAAGGTTAGACATCTTACTGTCAATCACTGTCAGTTTGGTGGGCCCTATCACCCAAGCCCATACCCAGAATATTGAGAGGACGTGGAGAGATGTACGTCAATTGACACCAACATACGGCAGAAGGAAAAAAATTTTTGTTGGCTATTTAGCACGAAGCTATTTTCTTAAAGCCAACCCGGACGTACCTCTACGTTTTCATAAACTACTTCTGGAAGCTGCACGACTCTATAATCCAGGTGATTAGGTAAGTGTTAATATATACATGTACCAAGTCGCAAATACTGATTCTGGGGATATATATGTGGGTTAGGTTAGGTTAGGTTGTTAGGTTAGGTTTTCTTATTTGCTATTGATATTTTAAAATGTGAGTATTGTGAGCTTTCAAATGGTACATGTTTTATGAGTGTATGTTTAATATTGAAAAATGGAGCGCTCCTAGAGATTTACCCAATATATATATATATATATATATATATATACACATTTTAACTGCAAACAACACAGTATAATTAATGTAAAGAACGACGCTTGTGTAGAAGAACGTTCCGCACAAGATGAGGAGGGAGAACGAACAAATGGAAAAATGAGGTAACCACCCGGGAATCGAACCCGGGCCTCGATTAATCACAAGTCGTAATTCTCCTACATACGAGCAGAAACCAATGCCCTGAGGGGACACCTTCGCATGCCGTACATACATATACATTTTAACTGGAAACAACACACAGTATAATTAATGTAAAGAACGACGTTGTGTAGAAGAACGTTCCGCACAAGATGAGGAGGGAGAACGAACGTTCTTCTACACAAGCGTCGTTATTTACATATATATGTATATATATGACGATTGGTTAGATTAAGTCGTAATATTTTTGTTAGTTTTAACGTTTTATTTGATGGATTCATTTAAAAAATGTCTCCTAAAGATCCTAGTGTAGTTTACGTTCTCCAACTTTGACCTAGTGTAGTTTGTGTCCCCCCTTTTGCGTCAGGGGGACGTAAACTACACTTGCTCATTTCTTTTAAATTTTCTCAGTCGAAATTATTGAGTAACTTCGTAATTGTTTAGAAAGTTTTCTCGTTCGGAAGTAGTCTTTTTAGACCAAAAATATGGAACTGAAAATTCTTGTAAATAATGATGACGATAATAATAATGATGACAATAATAATAATGATGACAATAATAATAATGACAATAATAATAATAAAAGAAACCGGTTTTTCATCCCATATTCCTTCACTTCCTCGTCTTGAATTTTGGTTAATCTCACTTTTAGAAACTCATAATTAAAAAAAAAACTATTTTAAATTTTTTCTTCCTTTTCGTGGGACCGCTTACGTATACATTTGGAAGTTCGGATCTTTTCCGTTAGGTCAACTGTACGACCTTGACGATTGGTTAGGCTAGGTCGTGATATTTTCGTTAGTTAGCCTTATAAAGCTAACTAAAGAAGGCTGGAGCCCCTGATCTTCGGGTGATCCCCTTATTTTTCTGAGTACACGATTAAAACTTAAAAATTAAGCATGGATCTTGAAAGTAATTAAAATTGTTTATAATAAACAAAATTTGAAGGGGAAATTAAGAAAAGCTTTTTTATAAAGTGACTTATTTTGTATCATCAAGACATTTCGGTTAAAATACAAAATACAAAAAGTTTAATTATGTTTCAATGGCGGCAGTCAAACGGAAAAGATCCGGAAGTTCTTTTTAGGTATTTCTACTGAGGTCACTTAACCTCTTAAGTTCATGAAATGTGAAAGGGTATACTGGGCAGCGAAGTATTAAGTACAATTTTACGCGTGTACTTCGTTTTACCCACTCATTGGGGTAAATGGGTATGTCTCCCTCCTCTCCTTTGGGAATAACAGATTCGCGCGCTAACGGCTAAAAATGAACAAAAGTGAACCGTAATAATTTAAAGTGGACATAATAAAGCTTCGGTGAACACAAAATTAAATATTTTCATCCACAAACGTATGAGTTACAAACAATTTATTACTAAGTGCCCCGTTTTACCCAACTCTTACACACACACACGAATTTTTCGAGTTTTCCGAGTGGAAGACGAACCGACTAAGCCTCGCATAAAAGTGGAAGTTGTATTTGTTGTAGAACTTGATATAAAATTGTTGTATAATAATGTTTGCGTAGTTAATTTTAGTCGTCATCGTTCGTTAAGAGAGAAAAAGGCGAATTACGCGAAATTAGTTTCGCGTAATAGGTGATTTGGGGTTTAACAATCGTCCATAAATGTAATAATGGGTGGATGCGTCCACTCTCAAACATTCACCTCGAAAATTATCTTAAAAAAATAAGTTTTCGTCATTTCTCTTTTATTTTGACTATTATTGAAATACGACAAGGTATCAGTAAATAAAAGATAAGTTTATATTTTTATCCACGTAAATTTTTAACTTTAAGATGTTAGATTTTACACACTTCTTGGTAACTTTATTAATAATCGGTTGATCCATAATCGGTTGATCCATAATCGGGATAGTATAATTGTCGGAGACTTTAACTGCCCTAACGTTAATTACGAGACTTTTACTGGTAATGAGGAGGGTTTGAGATTGATTGAGTTCGTGGAAGATAATTTTTTACGACAGATGGTTACCGAAACAACGCGCGGTGACAATGTTTTAGACGTGGTGATGACGAACGATGAAAATATAGTCGAAGGTTTGGAAATAGGTGAGAGGGATCACTTTAACATATTGCTTCCCAAAACATTCGAGAAGCAATGTTAAAGTGGTCCCTCCTGGGGAGCAGCGTGTTAAAGTGGTCCCTCCTGGGGAGCAGCGTGTTAAAGTGGTCCCTCCTGGGGAGCAGCGTGTTAAAGTGGTCCCTCCTGGGGAGCAGCGTGTTAAAGTGGTCCCTCCTGGGGAGCAGCGTGTTAAAGCGGTCCCTCCTGGGGAGCAGCGTGTTAAAGCGGTCCCTCCTGGGGAGCAGCGTGTTGAAGTGGTCCCTCCTGGGGAGCAGCGTGTTGAAGTGGTCACCAAATTATTAGGTTTAAGCTATTCATAGAAAACAGTAAGGATAGTAACGTAATAGAAGTCCCTGATTTTCGTAGGGCTAATTTTGATAGTTTTGCGGACAGGATGAGTGTAGTGGATTGGGATAATTTATTTATGGGTAATGACGTAAATTTTCATTGGGAGACGTTTAAAGAAAGTTTTTTGAATATTGAAAGGGAGTTTATTCCGCGTAGGCCCAAGCGCACTAGAAATCATGGTAGGCCCAAGTGGTGGACTAGGGAAATAGGTGAGTTCATAAACGAGCGTAATAGACCCTATAGATTTAATAAGCGCAATGGCACGGTAACTAACTTTAACCCTTTTAGGACGAGTCCGCAGCATATGCGGCCACTCTTGTTACCAGAACGTATAGGTTTAATCGTTACTCAAAACTAAATATTTTAGTAACTAGTCACTGAAATGATACACATTTTGGGTTCCTTTCCCGACAACTAAATGACATAAAAAATTAAACATGTAGAAACATTTATAGAAACGAGGCATTGTAGTACAATTTATATTATTATTTCTGGTGGACCTTAAGGTACCATCCATCGTTAAAGGGGTTAATAGATATATCGAGCTTAGACGTCAGGTTAAAAGATCTGTTAGGAATGCTAAGCGTAATTTTGAGATACTTGTAGCTGCGGATAGTAAACATAGTCAAAACACTTTTTCGGATTGTCAATAATCGTAAGCCGATAAAAGATAATATAGGCCCTCTAGTGGACGCTAACGGCGCTTTAGCTTCCGCCGCTCAGACGATGGCGGGTATTTTTAACAACTTTTTAGCGACCGTTTTTACCGTAGAAGACGTGAATAATATCCCCGACGTGGAGGATATAGTTTCCTTTAGTAGCGAGACTATTTCGAATGAGAACTGTTTACAAGGGTGAGATTGCGCATTATATCGATAAGCTAAAAGTTAGCAAGGCTCCAGGCCCTGACACGCTTTATCCTAGACATTTGAAAGACGTTCTCGTTGGCCCCTTAAAAAATTTTAATAAGTCACTGGAAGCGGGGATTATTCCTGAAGACTTCAAATTAGCTAACGTTACGCCCATTTTTAAAAAAGGCGAACGCACGGTAGCTAGCAATTGTAGGCCTATTATCTAAACGTCACTTGTCGGTAAACTCTTGAAATCTGTAGTTAGGGATCGTATCGTCGATCACTTAGAAAGTCGCGATTTGATTAATAGTAGTCAGTATGGGTTTCGACGCCATAAATCTTGTGTAACTAATTTGTTTGAGTTTTATAACGAAATAGTGCGCGAATACGGTAGGCATAGAGCGGCTGACGTTATTTATTTACTTCAAAAAAGCGTTCGATACAGTTCCGCATAGAAGATTAATTGCGAAGGTTAAAGCGCACGGTATACGCCGTCAGGTAGCTAACTGGTTAGAGGAATGGCTTCGTGCCAGGAAACAGAGGGTCGTTGTTAATGGTAGGGAATCGGGGTGGCTGGATGTAGGTAGTGGTATCCCTCAGGGTTCAGTGTTAGGCCCATTGCTATTTGTAATTTACATTAACGACATAGATGTAGGCTTGACCAGTAACGTGTCAAAATTCACGGACGATACTAAAATAGGCGGTTAAGTTCTTAACGTGGACGATAGAAATAGGCTCCAAGACGATGTAAATAGGATTATGGAGTGAACGGATAAGTGGCAGATGGAATTTAACGTAGACAAATGTAAAGTTTTGCATATAGGTTCTCGTAACAATCATTGCACGTACACGATGGACGATAGACAGTTAGCGAGCGTTAACGAGAAAGTAGATTTAGGCGTATGCGTATCTAAGGATTTAAAAGTGAGGAATCGGTGCCTGGAGTATTGCGCAAAAGCTAATAGGATGTTAGGCTTCATAGCGCGTAATTTCGAAGTTAATCGAAAAATATTATATTGCCCTTTTACAAGTCCCTCGTCAGGCCTCACTTAAAATATGCCGTTCAGTTTTGTTGTCCGTATTTGCGTGAGAATATTGATAGGTTGGAAAGGGTTCAACGACGCGCCACGAAACTAATTCCGTTACAACGCAACAAGTCTTACGAAGATATGATTAAAGAGTTAGATTTTCATTCACTCGAGACGAGGAGATTAAGGCGGAGCTTATTGAAGTTTTCAAAATCGTTAATAAAATCGATAACATAAATTTTTACAAATTATTCATTTTCGATAATAGCAATACTCGTAATAACGGATTTAAATTATATGGCAGACGTTTCATTACTAACATCGCTAAATCTTTTTTACGTTTAAAGTAATTGATAAATGGAATAATCTTCCCGCGTCCGTCGTGAACTCTACCAGCGTTAATATGTTTAAAAACCGTTTAGATAGGCATTTTAAAAATATTAACGTCGTTTAAAATAATAAAACAATTAGCAACAGGAGCTCTGGGAGTAATAGTCGAGGTTTGAGTCTGTTGATGATTGATGCCAGCTTGTGACATGCCAGCGTGATATACCAGCGTTAAATTTATATTATTAAAAAAAAAAAGACTAACACGAACTTGGATGTAGCTCGTAACGTAAACTAACCCACTTTTTGTTACATTCTTCATACTTTTTTTTTGTTTCCTTTTCTTATCCTCTCTTTACTTGCATGTCTGTAGTTTGTATGGTATGACAGTGTTTGAGTTAAGACCGTGCTTGCATGGTTTGTAAGCGTTCTTATTTTACTTCTTTTCATCTTTCACTCCTTTCCTATTCTCTTCGACTATTTTTCCGACCTGTCGACAGTGGCCGGCGGATGATGATAGTGAGTCTTTCTTTTTCTCTTTCTGAATGAATGTTAACCCACGAATGATAGGTTTTGCTACTTACTTAACCCCTTATTCTCTTCTTTTAACTCCCTATTCTCATCTTTTAACCCCATACTCTTTTCTTTCTCTCGGGCTAACTTTAGAGTGGATCTTAGGGTCTTTGTTAGCCTTAGCTTTTGTAGATCTGTAGAAAATGAAAAAGAAAACATTTTCAACTTCACATTTTACAAAAGTCATGAAATTCAAGCAATTAAATGGTGGTGCTTTTTTTTTACTAAAAAATGGGTTAATTTTTTATTTTTCGTCTGACCCTTTTTAAATACAGTGTGGATCAGAAATTTTATATGAATATTAAAAAATGTACTTTATCTATTATCGGACGATATTTCAATACCGTTAACTAATAACGAGGAATCGGGAAAATGCCGATATTATCCGCTTCCCAGTACCGATTATAATCTATAAATACCGATGTTATCTACTTGCCCATAATATTAATCAGTACATCCCAAATATTAACTCTTTAAACTGCCCTTTAATCTCTCTCTGTCTCGAATCAAGTAAGAAAGCAATCTCTTTGCACGGTCCTTCTCATCCGACAGTGATTCCCCGCGACAGTAAATACGGATGGAAGGATGCTGAAGCGATTGCAGTGACCAGTGCCAGTAAGAGAAAGGATAACTACCGGAAATGAACCGAAAGGAATAAACTTGTAAAGGAAATGGTTAAAATCTTGAAGTGATATTAATTGCCCTCAGTCTCTACCTAAATCTAGAAAGACATGGAAAAAATAGTGTTATATATATATATATATATATATATATATATACACACACACACACACACACACACACACACACACACACACACAGGGTGCGAGAAAAGTCTAAGGATTTTATACAAACAAATAATAATAATTTAATAATAAATAAATTCCAATGATATCACTGCAGTGTATGCGATACTTTTCAAAGAAACTATACAAGGCTAGAACAGGAAGGCCCTACGCCCTAGCCCCAGTCAGCGCCATGTCAGTAAGGATGGAATACAGCAATGAAGAAAGTGTATCTTGTATCGTGGACTATTTCTTATAATAATTGTGAAGAAAGTTTGCGTTCATTTCAACAAAAATATAATAAACCACCACCAAATGCAACCACTCTTCGATACTGGAAGCTCAAACTTTTGGAAACAGGGAGCTTGGTAAAAGATCGTCCAAGAAGCGCAAGGCCAGTAACGGCGACAGGAGACAACAACAAAGAAAATGTCCTCGCGACTTTTCCAAGTCGATCCGACAACTTGAACGAGAGAAGTCGCGGAGGAATTGGATATTTCCAAATTTTCAGTAGCAAAAATATTGAAATCACAGGGGTACCACGATTCCAAACCCATTTACTCTCAGCTCATATACGACGATGATTCTGATAGACGGCTGCAGTTTGCTGAAACAATAAGACAAACGTTCAGTAGTGATCCCGATTTCGTTCGAAAGATCAGAGTTTTAGATGAATGTGTCTCCGGTTTAACGAGTAAAGGAAACAAACACAACGGTCAATACTGAGCGAAAAAAATCCCAAAATACGATTGGGTAAACCCCTTAAAACGGCTACACTAATAGTTTGGGCGTGCATTGGCTATTCAGGACGCGTTTTCTTTGTCATATCGAGAGCAGGGTTGCCAGGATGTGACAATGTGACAAAACACACACTGTCTAAAATATGTGTTAAAGTGTGACAAAATGGTTATATGATGTGACAAAGGGGGAAAAAGCTGTTATGACAAAGTGTGACATTTGAAAAAAAATTATAAATTATTGAAATATGGATAGCCATCACAGCTAGATATTTTTTACTTCACAATTTTGATTTTATTAAGAATTATAAAATTATGAACTCTTTTTCTCATTCTCTCCTCTGTATTTTTCACATATCTAATGATTTGAAATGAGGAGACATCAGTGTTTTAAAGAATCTATGCTCCATGGCAGAGATTAGAAAAATGATGAAATAGCTCTTTGGTGCGTCAAATCTCCTACTAATAAAAATGCTAGGCATTGTCTTATTTGTTCGGAAGACATAAATGTTAAGGACCGTGGCCGTGATTCACTATTGCGCCACTCAAAAAATGTCTCACATTGGAAAAGCAGCAAAGTATCGCAATGAAGCAGACACGACCATCTGTTGTGGAATGTTTTACTAGTCTTCACTCATCAGTTCCAACCCTTACATTCCAAGATCAAGTAACTGCTGCTGAAGCAATATGGTGTACAGCTCTGGCAGTAACGCATTTACCAGCTAATGTTAGTGACACAATTACCCCTGCATTTCCTCTTATGTTTCCTTACTCAAAAGTGGCTTCTGCTATGGCTTGCAGACGAACAAAATCTACCTGTACCTGTTCCTACCAGCTACCTGTTTAAAACACCCTCAGTCTAGTGGGAAGGTGTCTGAAACTGATGTAAAAGGGTTCTAGATTAGAGCACGTAACTTTCACAAGTCTGCAGTCTCTGCTTGATTAAAACTCTTCCTATAGGTAACTCCATTCTTCGTGATCTACAGGTACTACATCCGATCTGTCGAACTGCTGAATGGTCAGTTGAAGCCATTCGACGGTTAGCTGTCAGCATAAAGCATTTCCCTCAGAAAAAAGTTGACAGTGTTGTTGACGAATGGAAGATGTTTGCTGAACAGTTACCTAAAGAATATAATCTACTTCCCATTCAGGTAACCGACACTGAAAGTGGAGAGGATGATAATGATGACACTGCAGCACACAATGAACAGCAGAGCTCTGGAATCTCGAAAGTGGATGACTTTTGGGCGAAAGTGTTTAGTATTGAAGATCTGAATGGGCAGAAGTAGTATCCAGCTTTAGAAACTTTGATGAAAATTTGTCTCACTCTATCTCATGGTAACGCAGATGTTGAGCGTTCATTTAGTGAGCACAAACTAGTTCTAACACCAGGAAGATCTCGAATGTCAGATGCAACACTGAATGGATACAGAGCAACATCAACTTGCATGAAAAAGTATGATAGCAAACCAGAGTGTTTACCGATAAATTCCAGGCTCTGTAGGGTAGTACGAGATGCTTAAAGCAAGCAACAAGAAAGAATCAACAAAATTAAAAGGAAAGCTGAATCTGATAAGTTATTCGCAGAACAGCAGACAAAGGCATCGGAAAATGCGAATGCAACCATTGACAGTGCCAACAAAAAGATCGCTGAGGCTGAGAAATTGAAGCAAGGACTGGCGATGCTACAAGCAGCATGTAAAAAGAGTGACATTAATAAAGCCAATGCAGCAAGTGCTGCACTTGAACGAAGTCAACAGTTGCGAAATGAAGGTGAAACATTAAAATTGCATTTGAAAGTAACAAGAAGAACAAAAAGCAGAAGATAACCCATCCTGAAGTGACTGAACTATGCTTTTGATTTCCTCGAATCTTTAATGGTGAATTTATTTGTTTGAGATGTAAATTTATATTATTGATATCCTTCTCTTACTTTATTCCAATGCAGTATTAGGGTGTGTCAATTTGGGAGGTGAACATTAATTTTTGCCAATTCCTTCACTGAGGGGTTTTAAAAATGTCTTTGGATGTGAAGAATTCAAATCTGCTATTATTTTTGTGATTGCTCAACACTTAGCTTGGTAAATCTACGTTTGATTAAAAAGCACATAAATTGCTCTCGGAAAAAAACATTTATTAATTTTAGCTTCTCAAAATGTCAGGTAATGCTATAAAAATTTTAGTTTCTCTGCATAAAACATATCCTAGTAATCATAAAACATATC
Source organism: Bathynomus jamesi (assembly GCA_023014485.1). Taxonomy (NCBI): domain Eukaryota; kingdom Metazoa; phylum Arthropoda; class Malacostraca; order Isopoda; family Cirolanidae; genus Bathynomus; species Bathynomus jamesi. The sequence continues at coordinate 153,114 of JAJOZX010000737.1, read as the reverse complement.
CTTGTAATCATAAAACAACATTAGAAAGTAATGACATCAGTAAAAAAAATATTTAAACAACAAGTTTCATCAAGACTTGCTTTGATTCGTTCTTGGACATCAGCCGCCGACTTGCTTCTTGGCCTCTGATATAGCCCTCACGTTTCTCATGTGTATACACCCTGCCTGCTGCCTCTGTGACTTGTTTCACACACCTCTATTGACTGAGCATGACAGGGCCACTGTGGAACTTGCATAGGCTTGTCAAAGAACTTCTTTACTCCCGCTGTAGTCAGTTACATGTCAAAGGAGGTTCAAATACCCCGTCAGACCAGTCTGTCAGCTCCAACACGGAAGAAGCACTGGGGTTGATGGAAGGTGTCTTCCTGGGACGTACAGAAAGATCTCAAAGTGTGTCATCATCTCCACCCCTCGTGTCAACAATCTTTTGGACACCAGCTCTCCTCTCCTCACTGTCATCTGAGCACAAGAGTGTCTGGATTATCATTTCGCTGAATGCATACCATGCTGAGCGCTTGATGGTTGGCAAAACAGCATCCACTACAGCCTTCTTTTGCAGCCTAACTAGCCGCAGCTGAAACAAGATGTGGCGTGGGCCTTCCACCCAAGAGTGTTTTACTTTGATGTTGAACCAACAGGGGTAGTACACACCAACAATGTATTCCACTATCAGTCTTAAGTTGTTGAGGGTTTTGCCTTTAAGGCCATATTTTGAAACCCATATGCGACAAAGCCTGTTTGCTGTTGTCAACCACCTTGAATGGCTCACTGGACCAATTTCAAGAAGGGCCAGATCTGTGGGAAGTTCTCCTGTCCTTATGGCCTGTGTGATCCTATACCCGTACGCTTGATCAGTAGAGAGATCCTTTACGACATTGTCACTCAGTGAAGTAAGAGGCTCTCCAATTGAGTTTGGTGAATGAAGGATCAATTTCAAGTTCGGTTGCAGTGTCTAGCATCTTGCCAATGTTACCTGTCCACTTGTTGTTAGACAAGGTTTTCCCATCCAGTGCTGTGATCAAGTGTCGCAGGGGTAACTCGTTAGTGTGGAGGGCACAAACCAACCAGATCAGCTTACGGCAAAGCTTGACCTCTACCCAATGCATGGAACCACCCTCCCAGCCAGTGTTAACATTTGTAGAATCACCTCCAATGGCCTGCAGGCTTTTATCAATGCCCTTCTTCTTCATGAAATCTACAAGATTATCAGCAATAACCAGCAGGTTTTTTTCTCGTTGAGCCTTTCTCAGGAGTGAAGTGGTAGAGATATCTTCCACCTGGCTCACTGCACACAGAATAACGCTTCTTTGATGATGCTGGGGAACTGACGATCTGAATTGTCTGCTTTCAGCATAACTTTAGTTGTATCTTGACGGCCGTCAAAGAAGATGCAGTCAATTTCACCCTTCTTACAAAGATCATCAAATTCCTGATCCAGGGATCTCATAACTTTTTCTTGGGCCCTCTTGACTTTATTGTGATCAACTAAAAGTCTTGTCTTCTTCAGTGATCAAGCCAGCATCCATAAAGGCAGCAGTGGTGATGGCAGCTGTGGCACGCAGGCCAACACCATATCTGATGCTATGCATAGCAACATTAGGTATTTCTAATGTGTTGTACTCTGGCTTTTTATTGGAAGTTGAAGACGTGCTTGGTATTTCTAATGTCACTCATAACTTCCATCCTTTCCATCTTGAGCATCAGCTATTTGTTCTTCATTTTCATCATCAGAGAAAATATTTCATTTGATGGCATTGAAACATCCTGCTTACTTGTCTGCTTATATTCAGCAAGCCTTCTTCTTCTGCTTTTTGACTTGTCTGTTGTGCTCAGGTTGATCTGGCAAGCCAATCTGATGTGGTCCAATAGAACCAGACTTGTCTCTCTGACCTTTAATGAAAGCAAGTTCCTTCACAGGGATCTTCATCTCCCTAGGGCATGTACAGTTAATGTGAGTTTCGTTTTTGCAACCAGCATCTGCAAGGCAGCCAAATTCAGAGCAGAGAACAATTTTACACTTGCAACTGAGGATGTCAAAAAGCTTGTCAAGTTTTGCAATAAAAGCCTCTTTGACATGTAGCTTTCCTCTCCCAAGAGATGTTTTTGGCCTGCTCCCAGCTCTCTTGGATCTTGTTTAAGATTGTGACTCGTGAATTTACAACGGGGGATACAAAAGAACTGTTTGCCCGTTCCCACTTTTCAAGCACTTTAGGGTAAATGTCCTTTGCAAGACTGGCTGCTGGGTAGTTTCTCACATCCTCACCACTTTTTTCTCTTAGCAGTAGCCCATATTTCAGAACGTCTCGCAGAGTTGGGAGTTCAGAGGCAACAACTCTCTACCAGTTCCAATTAGGTTGCTCATATGTGTGAATGTCCCCAGTCTTGTCCTCCTTTTAGAAGCCATTGTAGGTCAATTCCCACTGGTTAGGATGGTAGCACTGACGGACAAGTAATCTTCAGCACACTGATGAATATGTTTCAACCTGTGAAATAAGCAAAAACAGCAGTGCATTATATATACAGCATATATAATTATTAATATAATAATTATAATATAATTCCACAAAAAAGTCACTATTTTTATGTAGCTTCTTACCAAGCAAAACTAAATTTTATTAAATTAACAAAAATATCTTTAGAATTCCTAAGTCATGCTGCAACTTTTTAGCACCCCTCATATTTGGAATTTGAAAGTTGAAAAATTCGACACCCCTAAATTGCAGTATTCATATTGTTTCCTTAAATCTATGCAATACATTCATTCATGTATGGACGTGTTATCATTTGGTTACGTAGTTGTACAGAGTACTCATTAGAAAATTTTGTGAGACTTTGTCTAAGTTTTTACAATGATATATTTTTTGTATATTTTGATTCATTTAATTATTGTTTTGTTGAAATATTTTTCAATTATTTTGTATTAATTTGTTAATACGATTCTTTTTTAATAAAAATGAAAGGGATGGCTGTAGGGAAGGAGGAGCCCATTTGTTTTTTTACATTTTTGCTCCAGATGTCAATATTTTCATATACTATTATACAGTAGCTATATCACATTTCGGTATTCCCCAAGTATATGTTAGGAGGACATTCAATTCTTTCTTGGTAAATTTCAGTTCGGGTTGCATTGGTATGTGACAAATTTGACACCTGACAAACTGTGACAAAACATGAATTTTCATATGTGATCAGATGTGACAATCTGGTTGAGAGGGCCTGGCAACACTGCGAGAGATATGATGGATGGAAAACGCTATTGCCAGGTATTGAGAGAACATTTTGCCACAGTTTACTGATGACGCTGGCAGGAACTGGCAATATGAACATGATGGAGCGCCGCCACATTACTCTGCAGGTGCCCGTGAGATTTTGGATACGAACGTTGAAGGTAGATGGCTTGGGCGGCTAGGTCCCATCGAGTGGCCAGCCAGATCACCTGATTTAAAACCCATGTGATTTCCGGCTATGGGCTTATTTGGGTGACAAACTCTACACTCCTTGTTTCATCTATCCAAATATGAATGCCCTTCGCCGCAAAATAGATGAACAACTGAAAAGAATCCCACTCGATATGTTCAGAAGAACAATGAAGCGTTTCAGAGAGAATCCACAAATGTATCATATCGGATGGAGAACACTCTTAAGATTAAATTACAATTTAACCAAATATTTTTATGAATAAAAATTCTTTTAGACGGTTTGACACACACACACACACACACACACACACACACCACACACACACACGTGTAACAGGGTAGGAGTTAAATAAAAGAAAACAATAAGCAAACAACTTAAAGGTTTTGCAAACAAGGAGCGAACATTGTTTAGAACTATTACGCAGAAAAGTAAGTTCGTAAAATTTCTGAACCTGCAAAGTAACACTAAGGAAAGCCTTTCCCTCCAACACCAATTAAGTGTTCAAATATTTAAGTGTAATTTATATATATATATATATATATATATATATATGGAATGAATTTCACAATTAAACACGTAAAATAAATGAATGAATGAAGGCTATATATATATATATATATATATATATATATATATATATATATATATATGGCCAAAAGAGTTGAAAGACCTTAACGGCTTAAAGTGTCACATAAGTGATTTATTAAAGTACCGTGGCTGCGTGGATCGAGCACTGGCTTAGGGACAGGGAACAGAGGGTTGTAATTAACAGTGAAGCCACTGGGTAGGCGCTGCCACTATCAAGTGGTGTCTCACAAGGATCAGTTCAAGGGTCGCTTTTGTTTATTATTTACAAAAACATTATACTGTGTGTGTGTATATATATATATAATATAATATATATATGTATGGGCTACGTCGTGGCCAATGTCGTAACATCGCTTCCCGGAGATCAGCGAAGTTAAGCGACATTGGGTCTGGGTAGTAGTTGGATGGGAGACCGTCCTCCTCGCCCAGATTATGTAACGACCCGTAGTTCGGATCCCGCGTAAAGCTGTAGGTCCCCTCCCTCATATGACCTTAGATGTTGCTAAGGAGGTTAAACAAATATATATTAGGCACTATTCCAAAACTCGGTTCTTGTGCAGGCATTGTGTAAGGTGTCCTGAAAATATAAAAAAAAGATTTGGCTCTGTTCGCTGAGAAGTCAACCACTTGGCAAATGCTTTTTAACGTGGATAATGAAAATAAATAAAATAGTTTATTGGCATACCATTAGTCCATGTAACAAATATTAATAATACGAACTGACAATAGAATATAATGGCAATTCAAATACTAACGACAGAGATACGATTAATGAAAAATAGTATTGTCGAAGTTGAGTGGAGCTACGGACAAACGATCCTGACTCACTTGATATCAATTTATATTCGTTAGAAAAGCGTGGGCTCAGAGGCGAGCTCATTGAGTCTTTAAACTTCTGAATAGGATCGATAACGTTGATTAATCTACATTTTTTACCCCTAAACACGAATCCGACTCGTACAAAGGACGGAAACTCGAACCAACCAAAACGTCGCAATACGGATATTTGGAGAGACTTCTTTATCTACAAATTTGTCAATTGCTGGAATAAAGTTTGCCCCCGGAGTGTTTTGTGGCACCTCCTTTAATATATTTGAAAACGATCGCCTTCAATAAGTCTTACTTTCTCACTTTAACGACGATCATTGAAATAGATTTTTCTTATAAAGACACCTTAAGTACACCCTTTGTCCTTGGGGGGATGATGAGGAGGGAAGAGTGTTCTTGCTTTTTTGTGATTGTTCTTCTCTGAATTTGTTTGCGGCTGCATGAAAGATGTTGTGGCTTCCTCTTTTCGTTGTAATTTTTTTCGTTTCTCTATATATATATATATAATGTGTGTATATGTATATATATATATATATATATACACACACACACACACACACACACATATATATACATGGAGAGTTTAACCTTTACTTCTGTTAATCCTTTTGGGGCTAGCTTGGAGTGGGCCATGGGGTCTTTGTTGAATCTCAAAAAATAGAGCTGCAAATATTTGTATGAAATGAGAACCATATGTTCGAGGTTTTCGTGACGATACAAAGTAGTTGATATAAGATCAACACAAATATATTACTGTTCAACAATTTTGAGCTTTTTTTTTCTCAAATGAAATCTGGTGATTTCTATAGATTTTTGCGCGCTGATTACGAAAATGACCACGAAATTTTGCCATCAAGTTTTTGAGAAAATCACTTTTTTTATATTCAAATATAATAGAATAATCTATGCGCAAGAACTGTATTAAATGTTTTTTTTTACTTAAAATATTTTTCTTTATGATTTTCGCTCGTAAGTGATATCTGAGCCTTCCCTTATTAGCGTCCAGCAGTAATCAGCCACCGTGTTTGGACTCCACTCGCCCTCGTATCGTTTTTCCATCGCGGAAATGTCCTGATGAAACCGCTCTCTCTGTTCATCGTTGATATCTCCCAAGTTTGGCTGGAAAAATTCGAGTGCAAATGCAAAAAAATTAATTTTAAAACTCATTATTACATCCCAATGATTCGTAAACTTGGAGAAGTTCATCAACCATTTCTGCGTAGTTTGGCGATTTTTTGTTGCCTAAGAAATTCTGGGTCACTGCTTTAAAAGCATTTAAAGTTGTTCTTTTCAGATTCATTCAGGACTTCATCAAAGACACCATCTTTCATTAACTCATTTATTTGTGGACCAACGAAAATTACTTTTTATTTTGGCATCAGTAATCGGATGAAATTTTTGTTTCAAGTACTGGAATCCATCTCCTACTCTGTCCATTGTCTAACAAAATTTTTCATTAATCCTAGTTTGATGCGTAAAGGTGACAAATAAACCTTTTCAGGATCCACCAATTTATGGCATGCAACATTTTTTTTGTCCAGGGGTGAAAGATTGACGAGGTGGCCAGTTCTTAACAGTATAATGTGAATTCTTTGCTCTGCTGTCCCTTCACAAAGAAAACAACAATATTTTTTATGTCTAAGCTGTAAACCAAGAAGCAGCCCAATGACTTTGAGATCACCACATATGGGATCGTCCATGAATAATGATACGCAAAATCTCGAATTTTTAGACCCCCTCCCCCTTTGTCACAAATGGTCACAAAAATTTACCCCTCCCTCCCCCATGTCACGGTCACAAACTATATGTAAAGTTGCAAAAAAAATTAGTGAAATGACATATTTATTTAAAAATTCATTCAAATAGTAGCTTTTTTTTGTTAATATCTAGCAGTGCAAACAGCCAGATGTATGAGAATTTACGTTTTTCAGCTACATAATATTACACTAGTCGACAAAAAGAATCTTATCAGTATTTTAGTTTCTACATTAAACTTTTCAAAATGTCAACATAACGAAAAAAGTTTCTTGTGATGTCACAAAAATTTTAGACCCCCCTCCCCTCTGTCACAAAAGGTCACAAAATTATAGACCCCCTCCCCTCTAAAAGCGTGATATCATTTATGGACGTCCCCTATATGCCAGTTGTATCTTTTGTAAATTGTTTTATTAGAGAAAATTCCATATTTCCATACGACTCTTTCATATGGACAGTATGTCCAATAGGAACTAAAGGATAGATATTTCCAGTATGCGAGAGAACAGCTTCCAAACTAAGTTTTGATGAATCGATGAACAGTCGCTATTCTGAAACTATATACTCGTGTCCTAGGGTCACCATCAAACTATTAATGTCATTACAAAAAAGATCACCAGTCATAGAAAAGAATTTTGATATTTTTTTTGGCGTTTGCGAAAAACGGATATGCTGATATCGTTTGCGAGAAAGGTCCATTCTTGTAATGTGGACCTTAAATGTTCTGCTTGATTTTTCGATAAATTCAAATCTCAATCCAGATCATTAAGCTCAGGTTGAGTTATCGAGTGAGGCTCTTTTTCTTGAGTTTGTCGATACTTCATTCTTATCCGACAATTCCATAAGCTCATTTTCAGCAGGTTCATCATCATAGCTCCACGATCCAGGGGGCTTAGGAACTGGTAGAGTTTCACAATGTCCAGTACTACTGATCGCATCGCGGAAGGCAGATTCGGGTACTCAATTTTCTTATTTTTCGACCTTAGTTAAAGAACAATCTTTGAAGTGATCTTTTTGCTCTCTCCAAATCATGGGGACTGCAAATGGCATAGAGGTACTCGTACCTTTTAACTAACTCCTGAGGGTCATAGTACAACGCGCACAGTATATATGGGGAACCCAAACTTTATCTTGATCCTCGATTTTGCAGCCGAAGTAGAGCTCATAAGCTTTTTGAATTAAGGGAATAATGTTTATTTTGTGAGCTTGTATCACGTAATCACCGCACACATAAGAGAAACTGCTAGGATTGTTCACACATTTACGTAACATTTCAAATTATCCTTTTTTTTCCTTCAAGGCGTTATTTTGCGAAACACGTGCACAATTAAATGATTAGGGAAAATTGAAAAAAACCCTATAAAATCAAACAACTGCACATGAACAGACCAGCACCATGAAGCAGCTTGCGGCAGAATAACTGCAAGTAGCCCTCCATGACAGATAACAGAAGGAAAATTGACGTCTTACGACAGGTTTGAATGTGTCAGGAGCAGAAATTACATCATACATTCGCTAAAACATTTTCTGCTAGGATACTCTCAGCTTTCGGGTGGATGCACTTTTAATAATTTGTTCAATTTATCCTCTATATACAAATTTGGTCAAGAATTGAGTCCCAAATTTCTCGAAAACTTGACGTGACAGCAAAATTTCGTTATCATTTCCGTAATCAGATATGGAAAAATGCAAAGGAAACCATAACTATCATCTGGTAAAAAAAAAAAAGGTTGTTGAACAGTGTTAGTTTATACAACGGTGCTATCTAGTGGACAATTTTATTGTGGGAATATTGTAATTGTAGAGGTAGATTATATATATTTCCTCTTTCCTGAAAAATTTGTTTGGCTACTTTTCCAGGGTCATGGTATTTTCTCCATATTTTCTCCATACCCCCATCTGAAGCGGATGAATCGGAGGGTAGTTTTCTACTACTACTAGAATAATTGAAAAATGCACTATTTTAATAATAGGAACCTTCCCGATTGGACTGAAACGTCTTTGAGACTCACTCTCTCTCTCATTGAGATAGAGCGATCTTGATCGAAAAGTGAACTGCAAACGTGTCTTTATTGGGAAAGACGATTAAAGATCACTTCTGAAATGATTTCGAGATAAGTGAGAATCGACTTCATACTCTCCTTAATAACTGTAACTCTCAGTTGTTGGTTGATCTGAAGAGCTCCTCTGATAAGATTATCATTGTGAAAACAGCCTGTGTTCAACATATCAAAGATAAGCTAATTCGATTCCATCGTAAATTTGGAAATTTTTACGTCCGAATATTTTGAAAATGAAGACCAATAATGTTATCCGCCCATTTTCTGTCTTAAATGAAGTATCTCTGTATAAAACAAATGTCTGTCTGTCTGTCTCTTTTTTTTTTTACCATGAGATTCATAATAGCGTTCGCGCGCGTTACAATCGGTTATAACTGACGTGCGCGAAGCAATAAACGCGATTTCATTCTCGTTCTCTCATCATGGCAACGGTTTGCCCAACTTCAATGATCATCTTAGTTCCTCGGTGAATGAGCGAGTTAAATTATTATTGTACGTAATATATAGCAAGATTATTCTTTCCTAAAACTTATCTGATAATGTTTTGATGAGCAGGTTGTGTTACGGGGAACGTTTTCATTTTTAGTTTCATCACTGTCTCGTATTCCCACAGAACACTTTTCTCCAAAAATACTTTCACGAAAGTCTCCAAAGATTTTAAGATACTTTCACCTACGAATATGTAACGGGTGAAAGTAATGCTAAAATACGGAAACGTAGAAAAAAAACTGCTTATGTATGTATGTATGCATATATGTATGTATGTATATATATAGAGAGAGAGGGGCATAAGTCGGTTTAGCGAGAATAATGGAATCACGTTAAGAATAATATTTATCGTTTACTACAGAAATTATTCAAATTGTCCTCCATCATGTTCAATACATACGTTGCATCTTTGAACCACTGAACAACAAATAGGGCACCACAGTTCTTTGTAATTATTCAACGTCTCGAACTCTTGACGTATCAAAGTCTTCGTGTGATCGGTCTCGAGGTTTGAATAATGACTGTGATGTGATTATTCAATGTTGGGTATAATCAAAGATAGAGTTTACGGCCAGAAACCTCGAGACTTCGATCACACGATGACTGATACGCCAAGAGTTCGAGACGTTGAATAATAACAAAGAACTGTGGTGCTCTATTTGTCGTTCAGTGGTTCAGAGATGCGACGTATGTATTGAACATGACGGAGGACACTTTGAATAATTTCTGTAGTAAATTATGAATATTATTCTTTACAAGGTGATTCCATTATTCTCAGTAAACCGACTTATGCCGCACCCTGTATTATATATATATATATACATATATATATATATATATATATATATGTATATATACATATATATATAATATAATATATGTATATATATATATATTATATACATATATATATATATATATATGTATATATATATATATATATATATATGTATATATATATATATATATATATATATATATACATCTAATATATATATATACATATTATATATATATATATATACATATATATATATCTATATATATACATATATTATATATAATATTATATATATATATATATACATATATATATATATATATATATAATATATATATAATATATATATATATATATATATATACATATATATATATCTATATATATATATACATATATACATATACACATATATATATACACTGTACAGTAGATTGCGATGAGAACATACCAAATTTACTAATTTCCTTTGTATTGAATTTAATGAAGACACTTTTCGAATGTCATCAGCCGACATTGTGGTTCTTTCATGTAAATAGATGATGTCCAGCTGCTTCGCTGAAAAGTTTGTGAACCGGGACGTTCTATGGTTGTCCCGCGTTGTACTTGATGATGTAAAGATTTTCATCAATGGGTACATTTCTAACTGCTGAAGCTCTGTCGCTTCATTATTGAAATAATTTTGCATTTTTCGTTTCCTCCCACCGAGAAAGCTTCAAATTCGATTTCCAACCAACCATTAACCTCTAATTTATTTATTACCATATTTTCTTTAATGGTAGGAAGTATCTTATCGCAACAACAGACCACTGTATCGTATCTGTATCGTATCTGCACTCGTATCTTTCGATACGATACACGTATTTTCTAATGTATTGCGATACGAGACGAGATATGAAAATGTATCTGGATACCAGTATTGGCGATACTTATACCACCACTTTGTGTATATGTCTATTACCATAAAACATTTTTTTAAATTACACGCACACATTTTATACAAATACAAAATTTCTTAATGAACGAAAACAAGTGTGTGATATGGATTAGGTGAGGTAGAGTCGCGTTTCTGCCCTCCCTATTTCTTTTTTTTACTCTTTTTCTCGGGTGCGCGTGATGGGTGAGGGCATGGTATGGAAAAATCTGATTTTCGTTTTCAATTCTAGTTTTAACCCTTTCCCTGTAGAAGCATTTCATCACTGCCGGCAGTGGCCAACGCGAATTAGAGGAAGAGGAACTTTACTTCTATTTCGGCGTGATGGCTTTGCGGGTACATGGGTGTAGACACGGAGTTTGACTTTTTTCTCTCTATTAATCCTTTTGGGGTTATCCTGGATTGGGTCATGGGTCTTTGTTGGTCCGGTACTTCGGTAAATAGAGCTGTAAACATTTTGTATAAAATAAGAACCATATGTTCGAGGTTTTTGTGACGATACCAAGTAGTTAATATACGATCAGCACAAATATATTATTATATTAATTTATACAACGGTGCTGCCAAGTGTACGATTTCTGTGTGTGCATAGCGTAATTGTAAAGTTAGTTTATACACACACACACACACACCTTTCCTGTAAAATTTCCTCGGCTACTTTTCCAAGGTCAAGTTATTTTCTTCAACCTTTTTTCGTACCCGCGGGGCAGCGAAGGTGGGAAGAGAGCTTTATGCTTTTCTATCCAGTTTTTTACTACTGCTGGAACAATTAAAAAATGCACTAGTTTAATAACAGGAACTTCGCCGAGTGGACCGAAAGATCTTTGAGGCATCCGTTTGTCCTTGTAACTCTTGCATCAATAATAAGTTAATTTTTCAGAAACCAAGTGTTATGTCTTTAAGAGAGAGAGGATGACGTTTCGACCCAACCCTGTAAAACTTCCACCCTCTTCCGCTATTTCTCAGATCTTTGCAAGCAGTCCGGGAATGGTGACCGCTCTTGACCTTCTTAAGTATTTGTTTCATATACGCATTATGGAACGTAAATAAATAGTGAACCGGAATGGACGGGGTTATGATGATGACTGTGACCGTTCCACGAGATTTCAATTAGAATTCTCTCTACGAAGTTTTTTGGAATTCTGAAAAAGTTCGCAGTTTCGGGGGCACATTCTTAATTAAATTTAATCTGGATTCTATGTATTTTCATAGTTTGCATTTAACCTTCATTCTTTCCAGTTTAAGCAAATAATTTTTAATTTTAACGCTGTTATAACGCGTTAAAGAGAGTTCGGGGGGGGGGAACGCGTTAATCTACTATTCTTTTAATTATATAAGTTAAAAAAAAATGAATAAAGGAAGCGTAACGGATGATTTCAGACCCGAAAAATTTGAACGGTACTTCAAAGCGTAGTTCCGAACTCGCCTTCCAATCAAACAATTTTTAAAACCTTTCAAATAATTTGAAGTTGAACCCATTCAAGGTTAAATTAAATTTTAAATCAAATTAGAAATTGGATCATAACATTAATTCACTGATCAAAGATCATAAGAGAAGAAGAACAAGAGTAATTGGGGATCATTTGTATTCATGGACCACTAAAACAGTATATGTACATTATTCTTTGCCTAATTATTATTATAATTATTATTATTGCTACATTATTGTTTACATTATTATTATTATTTAGGACGCCCGGTTGCTCAGTGGATACGGCGGAGGTGAGGTTTTGGTTCGCTCCCGCCTGCTGGCTCCTGGGTTGGGTTGAGTAGGGAAATGGGCTTCGTAGTTGTTACCTTTTTTTATATTATGTTAATAGGTAAATTGTATAATATGGTTTGAGATACCATGTTAGGCATAATGTTAGCCTAAACTCTCAATATGCGAGTTGCATATCAAATATATCCTTTCCCTTTTTCAAAGCAGTCGGCGCCATAGCAAACCCATCGTCGCTTAACCTGACGAAACTCGCGGGAAGCAGTGTTGCCAAGTGGCTAAGACGTAACCCAAACAAACTGACAACCTTACTGACGCAGTTCTACCAACAAACGTTTCATACTCGAGTCAAAGAACATCTTCCAACATAATTTTGTATTTAAATAAATTTTTCATTGATTTACAGTTATTGATAGTATATAAGTATCTATGTAAGAGGTGTAACGCCTCTTATGTTGGTAAAACGAAACCAAAAGATTCCCATTTTCGAACGGCGTGATTACAGTCTCGGTCATTCACATTCTATTCTTGATCTATGAATGAGAACTCTCAAAATGGGAATCTAAAAGGAGGCAACCGACGTAGCGACCTTAAGATTGCGCGAATCCCACGTAAAGCTGCTGTAGGAGACGTCTTTTTTGTCGCGTGATCTTGTAAGAGGTTATGAAGGAGATTCAACAACCGTAAGTATTATTGTATTAGTCTCTCTCTCTCTCTCTCTCTCTCTCTCTCTCTCTCTCTCTCTCTCTATGTTACTTCCACGTTGAATTACAGTGAAATTTCTCAATTCATTCATGTATATTATTTTAGATTCTGAGAGAGAGTGAGTGAGTTTCTCTTTAAATACTATTTCTTAAATTTTATGAACTTTTAACATGTTTATTGTTTTAACATTACTTTCATACTTTAATATCTTTAATCATTAATTAATATAATGAAATTCCTTCGTTTGGTTAATGATAATGGAATCAACCAGTGCCGAAACGTTTATAATGCGCATATTCATTTACTTCAGTGACTCTAATATACTGTATATACACACCTTTCAACCTTTCAAATGTTCCGCGCGATGATTCCTCATTTCACGAAGGTCAAGCTTGTCGCCCCCTCCTTTCCAGTTGGCCCGGTGAAGTAGTGAGTTGGTTTCTTGTACTCTCCACCCCACATAGCCAGGTACGCCCGGCTCATCGGGGATTGTTCTAAGCCAGGCGTCTAATCATCTTTTGAAGATGTCTACTGCAACCCCACTCGTGTTCCATATATATATATATATATACACGGTATATAAAAAATGAATGTTTTAAAATTATTTTTCATAAAAATAAGATTGAATAGTTTTTAAAGTTACCCTTTTAAAAATCGTTTTCAATGAAATTTATTAATGAAAGGTTGCTATGGCAACAGTAAATTATAAACGCGCACGTTGGATTAGGTTTTACAAATAATAAATTTTGATTGTATTATTATTAAGAGGGAAGGGAACAATTGCTTTATTGAACTAAATTAATTACTGGTTTTATATAAGAGGATATTTTTTTTGAAAAGCTTTTCATTAATTAAAGTATCTTTTTATTATTGTCTTTTATTCACATTCCCTCATTTCATTCATTATGAAGGTTTAGAATGACGCATTCAATATTAATATCTTATTCATCTTATTCATTGACAAATACGTACCAACTATAAAAGTCATTCTTAAATCTTTCTTTTAGATAGTATGCTAACTAGGGATGCACCGGAACCAGAATATCAAGTTCCGACTGGAACTTGTCGGAACTTTTAAAATGTTCCGGCCGGAACCGGAACTGTAAGTGTTGCTTAAAGAACGAAAAAAAAAAAAAAAAAGTTTCATAGGACACCCAGAAATGCTAGTATGATAATATTGGTCTTTGTCTCGGTTTTTAAACTAATTTCTAAAACTGAAGCCGTGAAATGAAGTTCAAGTAGGCCATTTTGTTTTATATGCTTTACCACTTTTTAATAGTGTTTTAATTCATGTTTTAATTCATGAAACAGTAAACAATATCACAATAAAAAGTTCCGGTTCCGGCCGGAACCGAAACTTCATAAAAATTGAGGTTCCGGCGCATCCCTAAATTGCTAAAGTTACATTAATATTTGCCATAAATAGCTCTACCCTAGGGCAGAGTTTTTCAAACTTTTTGAAGCCACGGAACCTTTATGAAAAAAGAAAAAAAAAAAAAATTCACGGAACCTTGACCAACAGGTAGAATCTTACAGGCCTAAGGCAAATGGTAATAAAACATAATTTATGCTCACTGCAGTTTGTTTATGTAATTTACGAAATTTACATATACAGTTATATGAATTTCACCCCAAAAAATACAAATTTAGAAATTTACAAGAAAAAAAATACAATTTACTTTTATTGACCTATTTATTTTAAATTCCCCTCCCCACATAAAAATCACCCCCCCCCCCCCACATTACTCTCAGCATAAAAGAAATTCTAAGTATAAAAAATGTTTATTGTAAAATTAGAATTTTTAATTAAAAATAAAAATGAGGAATTTTAGTTATTGAGAAGTAATTTTAATAGTTAATGAAACTAATAACTGTTCACTGGAATCATTATTTGTAGCCTCCTACTGACGAACTTATATTTTCGTTAGCAAAGATCTTTATAAAACATCATTGTATAATATCCATTGCGAAAGCTAACACGCATTTATACTGCATTTAATAACATGACTGTGATCATAACTTCCGTGAACTGAGAGAACTAAACCTAAAAACATAGAAAATCTCACCAAATCAATCAGACCATGCGCTTGTGGTCATCAGCTGTTTTTTGTTTACAAAATGGGCTCCTGTTCATTAATGTGGCTGCGAGAGGGCAACGCTTATTTTGGATATCTCATCGTTTAAATTAAAATTCTCTCTCTCGCCCACTCTCTTTGCCCACGCCTTTCAAAACATAATCGCTGATTCGCAGAATATATATCGGAAATTCATCCATGCCAGTTGATATTATTTTATTTTACCTCTCTCTCTCCTTCTCAATCTCTCATGACATGTCCCACGGAACCCCATCAAGTTTTCGCTGAACAATAGGGTATCCTGCCCTAGGGTACTTAAATAAATGAACCGCGCAATAGTCTTTCCTCTTACATATATACCCCTATTTAATATTATTAATAATAATACAATTGTTACATTCTGGAGAAGTTCCCTTCGATTGGAAACTTGCAAACATTACGCCAATATTTACAAAGGGGGGACAAAGCGCTTCCAGGAAATTATCGTCCCATTCGTCTGACTTCAGTAGTTGATAAGCTTATGGAGACGTTCGTTCGGGACAAAATAGTTAATCACTTGCAAATTAATAAAGTAATCAAAGATTCTCAACACGGCTCTCGAAGTTATCGTTCTTGTCTTACTAATCTGATCGATTTGTTTAATGATATTGTAAATATATATGACAAGAGTAAATATCATACTGGGGGCACTCAATATATTTTGCCCCACCCTTTTTTCTCAGCTGAATAATAGGCCATGGGGCTGAAATGTCTTTTGGGCCCTAAGTTTGAACTTTCTGCGCTTCACATAACCGGATTTTTCCAGTTTGAACCTCACGCCATGTATAAAACCGATGGTTAATGCAATTTCGAAAATGGCGTCTGACAGTGATGTGCATCGTAAACAGAGAGCTGTTATCGAGTTCTTAACCGCAGAGAAGGAAACAGTTTGAAATATTCACAAACGTCTACAAACGTTTACGGAGATGCTGCTGTTGATCGAAGAGAAGTTGGACGCTGGTCTAAACGTGTGTGAGATCATCGGAGAGAGGGAAAGCCAGCCTCGATGTGAATACGATAATTTAGCAACTGGGATACTCAAAAGTGTTCACGGTTTGTTCCTCGCCAACTGAGTGAAGATCACAAAGCCCAAAGAAAAGAAATTGCTTCCGAGTCGTTGGTTTGATACGAGACAGCAGGGAATGACTTTCTTTCACGAATTGTGACTGGGGATGAGACTTGGGTACACCACTTTGAACCTGAAACAATACGCCAATCCATAGTGGCATCACGCAGACTCCCCACGCAAGAAAAAGTTCAAAATGGCTCCCTCTGCAGGAAAGGTTATGGCCACTATCTTCTGGGACATGAAAAGGGGGACATTATGAAGAAAGGACAAACAATCAACTCAGGCATATATTGCTACCCTACAGAGACTCCAGAGACGTATAAAGCGAGTTCGACCGGAGAGAAAACTGGAAGATGTCCTTCTTTTGCACGATAACGCAACACCACACAACAGTTTGCAAACAAGAGAGGCCATCACAAAAATGCGCTTCACTGTGTTACCCCACCCTCCATACAACCCGGATCTGGCACCTTCAGACTTCCATTTGTTTGAGCCAATGAAGGATGCTATTCGTGAAAGAAAGTTTCAGTGTGACGATTAGGTTGTTGAGGAGGTTAATTAAGAGATGGCTCCAGCGGAACCTAGCGGACTTTTACCAGCAAGGAATAAAGGCCCTTGTTTCGAGGTGGAGGAAAGCCGTAGAAAAGGATGGAGACTGTGTGGAAAAATAAAAACTTGTAAAAAAGGTATGTAACTACTTGTGTATAAAATTTCCGGAACTTACAAGGAAACTTGGAAAGAAGAAAAAAAGGTGGGGGCGAAATATATTGAGTGGCCCTCGTATACAGAAGATTAATTATCACTGCCCAACACCAATTTTGCTGATTTAATTCTAACACCTGTTTTTAGGTAACTTTGTTGTGCTGATTTCAAAAGTCACCTTAGTTTTTGCCTATCACGTCAGGTTTTCGAGCAATCAAATACAGATATTTTGGAGATATCGCATTTTGGCAGGGTTATGCCCAATTTTTTTTCTTTTCAAAAAATAAGTTTTTACATACTCAGAATCAGCATGGAAAAGTAAACAATTGTGCAGGGAGTGAACTTTAATATATAATGGTAATATTGACACATAAAGTGATTAAAAGTGTTTAAATAAGCAAAAAATGAATCCATATTAAAGCAAGCACGGGACCAGTTTTCTTAACATTCTTTTTCTTGTTTTCTTACTTTTCAGTGCTGATAAATTTTCTCTTATAGGACTTCCTAGAATGAGAGATGTCAAGACAATCTCTCTGCAGGCTCCAGCAGTAGTAGTCAGCCATCATATGGGTATCCCATCTTCCTTGGTATCGTTCTTCCATCACTTTGATATCTTGGTGGAACCTTTCACCTTGCTCTTCACTAACATCACCAAGATTTTCTGGAAATTTATCCAGATGACTGTTGAGATAGTGAACTTTAATGCTCATGTTGCAACCCAACTGCTGAAAGTTTGCAAGTAACTCCTTTACAAAATCTTTATAATTTTCAGACTTTGTTTCCTAGGAAGTTCTTAACTACTGCCACAAAAGCATTCCAAGCTCTTGCCTCCGTTTCGGTCATTGAGTTACTGAACTGCGGATCTTTCATCAGTTTTCTTATCTGGGGACCATCGAATATACCAGCTTTAAGCTTCTCATCACTAAGACCTGGAAAAGCTGCACATATGTAATTAAAGCAATCACCTTCTTTATTCAAAGCTTTTACAAACTGCTTCATAAGCCCAAGTTTGATGTGGAGTGGTGGAAAAATGATCTTTTCTCGATCCACCAATGGCTCGTTATGTTGTACATGACCTTTAGATTTAATGCACAGATTTGCGTATTCCACAGATAAAATTTTAACAGCAAAACAGATGTTAACAGGTCTCAAAAATCATCAATTTTGATAAGCGCCCTTCATGGATCACCCAAAATAGGCATATTGCATTGCACGAAAACCTGATGTGATGGACAAAATCTAAGGTGATTTTTGAAATCAGCCCATCAATATTATCCAGAAACAGGTCTTAGAATTAAATCAGCAGCAAAAAAATATTTTTTTGTTGGGCAGTGAATTATTAGCTAAACTTCATTCTCACGGAATTGATGGTAATATTTCCAAATGGATCGAAAATTGGCTTAGTGGACATAAACAAACCCTTGGATTCCACCCAGTCAAGTACGGCTGTGTGTGTTGAGCCACCCCGTACATAAGAAACATACTTCATACAGGGGTAGACAAGACCCCTGTACGGTAAAAGCAACTCAGCGGGGTGAAGAAACAGCGCGGGGGGGGGGGGTGCAGCACACCTAACCTCTTCGGTGTGCTTGTAACATAATCAGATGTATATTTATTTATGAAGCTTAGGTCTAAGATTCGACGTGAGCACCATCAGTGTCTCTGCAAATCTCAAATCTGTCCACTGCGTTGCGGAACACATTCTCAAGCGTCTCTGGGGTTATTTTAGCGACTACCGCGACAATACGGGTTTGCAGATCCTGCAGGTCTGTAACTCTTGTTTTGTAAACCTCAGACTTTATAAAGCCCCACGCAAAGAAGTCTGATGGTGTTAAATCCGGAGATCGTGCTGCCCAGAGCTTGTTTCCACCACGTCCAATCCAGCGATTTGGTAAGAGCTCATCAAGGTACGCCCCAACGATGTTTGCTTAGTGACATGGAGCTCCATTTTGTTAAAAGACAACAGTGTCGAGAATGCCATTTTAACGAAGCTGGGGTTCAAGAAACTGCCGAAGTATATCAAAATAAATTGACCCCGTTACCGTAGCTTCTGCAAACTAAGAAGGTCCGTAAATCTTCGACCTTGTCGTACCAACCAGACATGAACTTTGGAAGAATCTCTCTCCCATTCGTAGAACTCAGTTAGGTTTTCACTAGCCCAGATACGGCAACTTATGTCGATTAACCTTTCCGCATGCGTGGAATGTCGCCTCATCGCTGAAGAGAATGCGTTTTAATAAGTTTTCGGTATGAATTTTTGCAATCAATTCTGCGCACATGACGGCTCGTGTTGGATAATCCTCTTCGTGTAATGCATGTAGCACTTGAATATGGAAACTTTTCTTTTTTAATATTGATCTTAAAATCCTTACAACAGTCGTTTTTGGTATGTTCAGTCTACGTGATGCTGCGCGAGTTGACATTCTAGGATTTGTTTCAAAGACATCTGTGACCAATTCGACATTTTCTTGAGGGGTACCTGGATGTCCAGATCTTGCTTCATCATGAACAGATCGTGTTCTTTTAAATTTATTGACCAGCTCGCGAATTGCTTGTCTGTAGGTGCTGGTTTGTGAAATCTTCTTTCGAATATTTCTCGAATTTCTTCGCATTTCTTCCCTTGGATACGTACGTAGTGTTACTACCATCACACGTTCTTGTACATCCATCATCATCTATGGCCTCTAGAAAATAAAATAGAAATCATTATTTCAGCAAAATAAATAGGGACTTGGACCACTATATATCTATATATATATATATATATATATATATATATATATATAAAACTTATATATATATATATACTTGCTGCAAACGGAATAAAGTTAATTAAATTGTTAGAACGAAATACATTTCAACTTTTTTTTAATAAAACAACGAACTGGAATGCGTGCCACATCAACCTATTCAATTAACTTCGTTCTATTGCGCGCGCTCACACACACACACACACACACACACACACACACACTGTATTTGTACTTTGATATGACTTTTCATTCTAAGATTTATCTCGATTTATTCATAGGGAATGTTTATTTTACAGGTTTTTTTCGGAATAAATTTTCTACATGTTTCTAACGAACAAAGAGAGAACGGATTTTGAAGGCAAACTTTACTAAATTCACTATTTTTTTTATTTATTTTTTCGTTTTGTATGACTGCGAGAATTTGGCTTTAAATCAGTATTTGGGGTCCCCGGAGATGGGGCTGCGATTCGGAAAGGGAGGGGGTGGGAACCGACAGGTAAATAAAGGTAAGTGTAAATTGAATGTTTTTTTACGTCGTAAATGTAAATAAATTTTGAGTAACCATTTAATTATTAACAAAAAATGTTCATGAAGCAAGTTCATGAAGCAAGTTCATGAAGCAAGTTCGTGAAGCAAGTTCATGAAGCAAGTTCATGAAGCAAGTTCATGAAGCAAGTTCATGAAGCAAGTTCATGAAGCAAGTTCATGAAGCAAGTTCATGAAGCAAGTTCATGAAGCAAGTTCATGAAGCAAGTTCATGAAGCAAGTTCATGAAGCAAGTTCATGAAGCAAGTTCATGAAGCAAGTTCATGAAGCAAGTTCATGAAGCAAGTTCATGAAGCAAGTTCATGAAGCAAGTTCATGAAGCAAGTTCATGAAGCAAGTTCATGAAGCAAGTTCATGAAGCAAGTTCATGAAGCAAGTTCATGAAGCAAGTTCATGAAGCAAGTTCATGAAGCAAGTTCATGAAGCAAGTTCATGAAGCAAGTTCATGATTTGTATTATCGTAAATTTGAGAGTAATTTTTAAGTTCATCGATTACGTTCCTGAAACACGTTCACGAAGTACGTCCATGAAACGTTCCTGAAGCACGAAACGCGTTCATCGTTCGTAATGTCGTAAATTTGAATGTAGCTCATAAATGTTTGTTTGTCTTCAAGCTGGAGTCTTCAAGCTGGAGTCTTCAAGCTGGAGTCTTCAAGCTGGAGTCTTCAAGCTGGAGTCTTCAAGCTGGAGTCTTCAAGCTGGAGTCTTCAAGCTGGAGTCTTCAAGCTGGAGTCTTCAAGCTGGAGTCTTCAAGCTGGAGTCTTCAAGCTGGAGTCTTCAAGCTGGAGTCTTCAAGCTGGAGTCTTCAAGCTGGAGTCTTCAAGCTGGAGTCTTCAAGCTGGAGTCTTCAAGCTGGAGTCTTCAAGCTGGAGTCTTCAAGCGAGTCTCTTTATTTAACTTAAAACATCACGAAGTTAATTTCTTAAAAACAAGTGTTTCAAATACGTTTATTTCAGTGTTTATTGAAACGTCATTTGAAAGAGAAGGAGGATAAAGGGAAAAAAATGTTTTCTATGCCTCCACAGGAAGTTGAAGCCAAGAGAAATGTCACAGAAATAAAATCTCATCAATGGACTTCAATAAGCTTCAAAGATTAACTCAAATAAATCCTTAAAAATATATTTTTTTCTTATATATATTAGTGGTGCACCGATTAATCGGCATGCCAGGTGCCGATACCGATTAATCGGTGCACCACTAATATATATATATATATTTAACCTCGTTGCTGTTGCGTGCGTTGGTCTCTTCAAACGAAAGTGAAGCTGGTGGCCCCGCCTCTAGGTCTGGCTTGGGGAGGTGCGAGTTGCTTTCTCGCGCTCTCCCCGTACATAGCCAGGTACACCAGACTCATCTGGTACCGTCCTGAGGCAGGCATCTAGTCTTCTTTTGAATACTTCAAGTTTGACCCCTGTAGCGTTTCTGAGGTCCTTTGGAAGCTGGTTAAAAAGTCTTGGACCCCTGACAACCAACCTATTTTCCTTGTCGGGTCTTTAATTTAGGAACACTACACATTCTGCCTTTCCTATTTTCTAGCATTGTTTGAATGGTGATTGGGTTTAGTTTGAGGTTTGGTACCAGTTTTTCGATCATTTTCCATATGTAGATTATGGTGTACCTCTTCTTTCCAGGGAGTACAGATTTAGTTTACGTAGTCTTTCCCAGTAGTTGAGTTCTTTGCAGCCATCACTCTTGGCTGTGAAATGTGTGCGTTTCTTCTACTTTATTAGTTTCTTCCTTTTTATATGGGGACGTCAAAACTGAACAGTGTTCAAGTTTTGGTATAATCAGTGTTTTTAGCAGGAGAATCATTACTGTCCTGTCCCTTCTTTTGAACGTTCTTAGTACCTGTCCCGCGACTCTTTTTGCTTTTATTTATCGCTATCTGATTTTTTCTTTCGAATTTCGCATCATCGGGCATTATTACCCTCAGGACGATCGCTTTCGTGCTTCTCTGCATATTATGCTCCAGATAGACAGGAAATTCAGTCTAAGTTCCTCTTTTCTACCATATCTTAAGAGCTGAAATTTCTGTGTTAAATGTCATGTCTTCTGACCATTTGTATATTTTGTTCGTGTCCCTCTGCAAGGCCTCCACTCATTTACATCGCTGATTTTTCTGCTGAGCTTTGTATCGTCTGTGAAGGATGTTATACTGTTGCTGTTTACTCCGCTGTCTGTCCGTTAGCATGATAATGAACAAGAGTTGGGCCAGTACTGTCCCTTGTGGTACTGAGCTGCGTACTTCCGATTCTGATGATGATATACCTTGAATTTTGTCGAGCTGTAGACGTTCTCTGAGGAACTTGTAGATCCATTTCCCAACTTTGCCTGTTATTCCTATATATTTCATTTTATGTGCTATTATACCATGATCACATTTGTCGAAAGCGTTAGCAAAATCTGTGTATATGACATCGTAGTTGTCATTGCCTTCCAGTGCAGTGCTCTAGGATGTTGTAGTGTTCTGTTAGTTGTGATCGGCATTATCTACCTGATTGGAATCAGTGCTGATTTTCAATGAATCTTTCCAGTGTCTCTAAGAAATCATACATTTTCTCTCTAACTATTCTTTCAAATACTTTGGTGAGGTGGGACGTCAATGACACTGGTCTATAGTTACTTTGCTTGAGATCTGTCCCCTCCTTTATACAGTATATAGGACAGTGTTTGCTCTTTTCAAGATGCTCGGTATTTCCCGTGTCTAGAGATCTTCTCCATATCCAGCATAAAGGTGTAGCTACTTCATTTTTTTCAGTTTTTAATCAATAATGCGTTCCAATTGTCCGGACCTGCAGCTGAATGTCGTTTCATTTGTCGCTACATCTTCTGGGGTAAAATCAAAGTCTGTTATACACTCCTTGCAATTTCTCTTCAAAGAATACATCTGTGTCAGGTATCGCTTTGTCACTTTTTGGGGTACTGAAAACTGATTCATACTGGGCTCTCAATGTTTCAGATATTTCTTTTGGATCGTTGTTAGTTCATTATTTCTCGTCCTTAAGGGCCCAATGGTGGCGCGCGTTTTTGTTTTCTTTTTCGCATAGCTATAGAAGTATCTTGGATTTTCCTTTATTGCTTCTACCGCCCTTTCCTCTTCCCCCTCTGTATGGTCCTTAATCAGGGCTTGTATTTCCCTATCGGTACCCTCCAGTTTTTCTCGTATTACTTTCCTGGCATTATCTCCGCAGTTGGCTAACTTCGCCTCCACTCTTTCTTTTGTGGAATATTCTTCTCTTTTGCCTCTCTAGCCAGCTCTTTCCTTTTGGCTTTGATTTCGGAGCATATTTTTCTAAAATTCTCAGCGTTTTTTCTTCCAGGGTTGTTAGCATTTCTTCAATTGTTTTATTCTCTAAAACTGTTCTCCACTCTATTTGGGCCATGTGCGATCTGATTGCTTCCCAATTTATAGGCTTGGAGTTTAAGTTAAAGGCCCCAAATTTGCTTCTTTCCTCAATATGTGTATTGTCTTTTAATGTCATATTTGTTGATATCTCGATTAAGTTGTGGTCTGAGATAATGGTTGGGGTTATTTTTATATCAGCAATGAAGTTCGTGTTATTCGTGAATACCAGATCTAAGCAGTTATTTTTTCTAGTATTTTCTGTTATCTCCTGTGTCAGCATAAACTCATTTGTGAGAGCCATCAACATTTTCGCTTGCTCCTGGTCCTATCCACCTTTTTGTATTTTATAAATGGGAAGTTAGTCTTCGCAGATCATTATATTGGAGGGTTTATGGCTTTTATTAGCTTTCTGATGCCATCAATGGCCTCCGAGAATTTTTAGAGTTGGAGTATTTGGAGGTTTATAGATGACTATTAGTATCACGTTTAGTTTTTCTATTTTCACTGCTAGGAGTTCCACATAGCTGTTTGATTTACTTATTATCGTCTCTGTCATATGACCTTCATGTACATATGTAGCACAGCCACCTTTACGACTCGTTGTTCTATCCGCTCTTAGTAAGTTGAAGCCCTCTATTTTTCTCTTTCTTATCAATACAGTGTTCGCAGTTTTCACAATTTCCTTGGCAATCCTTAAGATGAGTTTCTGTGAGGCATGCGATGTCCCCTTGTTTCGTCCATAAATCCTTTCAGGTACGAAACTTTGTTGAATGATTGGTTTGGTCTTATTTCTTGAATATTAGCCAGGGCAATATTTTTGTTTTGTTTTTCGTTGCCCCTTGTGCATTTTAAATTCGTTTTCCTTCGATATCGCTTGTTTCGTTGCCCTGTGATCTTCTGAGAGAGGTCCTTCTGCCTACCTGTTCTGGTAGCTTCTTGCCCGGAAGCGGTTTGACTCAGGGGTTTCCAGCTGTGTCAACTGCATGCGTTGAATGACATTTAGCAGCCGCATCGTGTCTGCAATTTTGAAAAAAAAAATTTTGTTTGCTTATTGTGTTCCTATTATTATTCCTATTGTGATTTAAACTTTGGCCTTTGTTTTTTGGGTCCGTCGGGAGATGTTGATAGCATTTTTTCCCCGTATTTGCAGGTTCCATATTTTGCGTTAGTCCTGCAGATATCCGGGTGATAGAATTTGCATCTGTCTAAGTTTACAATGACCATTATTATAGAAGAAATTGCATAGTGGGGGATGTTCATATATACATTGTCCTCTTTTAAATCTGCAATTATCTTTTATATAATATTTGCATATAATTCCTTCCCCATATTTACTCGTGACCTTTGTTTTCTGCTCCTTATTGGGGGACAGTTTCACTCCGTTTTCTTGATTGCCCTTTTGTCTTTTTCTATTTGTGCTATCTGTGTTAGTCCTTCTTTGCCCTTGTACTATCTGTTGTCTTTATACTCTCTTTCGCCTGCATGGTTTCGGCGTCGTTGCGTGACGGTACTTGATTTTTTCTACTTCTCCTTTTTTTCGTTTCTTGTTTTCCTCTGTTCTTTATTCCCGCTTTCTTATCTTTCATTTTCTTCTCGTAGTCTCTTTCTGCTTTAAATAGAGTAAGAGTTTATTTCGGTCATGCAGTTTTCGCGGAAAATGTTTATCCCATTAAGTTGCTTCGCGTTCGTTATAAGGGAGATTTTTTCATCTTCCCATTCTAGGCATCTAAAATAAAAAAGCAGCTGACAGAGATCGCATCTCATCGCCCTTGTCTCATCTGTTGCATCATTGCAGATACCACAGAGTTGCAGGAATTTATTTACCATTTCCACGTTACTGATAGAGGTTAGCCGCTGGTGCACAAAATTGACTAAAAAAGGGTATTATGGGACGTATTGGGTGGGGGGTGACTCAAGCTGAGTGAGGAAAAGTATTCTCCGTTACTCCGGGGGATGGGGGATGTGGCACGTTGTATACTTCTCGCTGATGGGTGCTCTCGACTGTGGCTGCGGGGGATAATGGGGAGGCGGGGATTTGTAGTAATTTCGATAAGCAGCTAATTTTCTTCTCCGAGAAGCACTCGGAAAAATGCTGTATAGATTAATTCGCTTCGTTTTTATTTACTTTATTCGATAAATGCCGCGATTTTTACTTTTTAAAAAGAAATACCACTAGGCACTATCAATTAACTCTTAATATTGGCACCGTTTAAAACTGATTAACTGCAGCGTTTTTACTGTAATACCATTTTTATTCGAACTTCGATCAAAACATATGTAACCGTCACACTAGCAAAACAAACTATATATATATATATATATATATAAAATAGAAGAGATCGGTGGCACTGGCACTCCCTTGATGAAAAGGAATAATGGACTGCATAATTAAACTAATCCAAGATGAGTCTGAATAATGAGATTAAAAGCGAGAAAATCTACGGGAAATGGAACTATTATTTCATTACTAAAATTTAACCTTTATCAAGTGGGGTAATCTCTCGTTTCAACGTGGGACGGAACCCTTTTTTCTCCGGTAATCTGATAATGGCCCCGCTCCGATCATGCTCACGGGATTTAGTGGCATCGACAATGTCAGAGGCGGCACACGGATGGCAATGGGAAGAAGCTCTGGATAATGGAACGATGCCTTTCGGTTTTCGATCTGGGATGCAAATTCAGCTTTTAGATTATACTGTGTATAATATATATATATGTGTATATATATATATAATATATATATATATATATATATAAACACATAATACTTTTTGATAAAAAGGATCGAACTAAGAAAAGTTTGAGTTTAACAAATAATTTTATTGTTTATTTTAAATACATTTATCATAATTTTGGACAACCATTTTTACGAAGACGTCAACGCCCGCACCTCATTGTGTAACACCGTCTCACTCTAAGCCAAGTTAATATACTAGGTTGGGGGTTCGAATCTCGATGAATTAAATTAATTTTAACCCATGAGTTACCGCAATGGGCCTCATTCATCTGGCCTGGGCGCTGTGCCAGTCTCTAGCCCTCCTCACTGTGGTGTAGTGGTTAGCGTCGCTGACTACGAATCCATCGGCCCGGGTTCGAGACCCGGTGACGGCAGCCGGCACGCAGCAAAACCCAGCTGTTCATCCTTCCACACAATAAAGAAAGTGGTTGGTAGATAAATGGGTACCCTAGGTGGCCTAGTGGTTAAGACGCTGGGCTGCTGGTGGGGCGTGGTTTGGATTCCACATTAAACTGTAGGTCTAAGATGGAGTGAAAAGTTTGACCTTCGTCAGAATGAACAATTTGGGCGGAAGCTAACCAAAGGCGTATATATATATATATATATATGAGTAAATGAGGTCGGATGGGTAATAATTGACGAATGTAGTGGGGTATTTCTATTTTGTGAGGTAACCCTTTTGGTACCTCGGAACATTAAAAAAATTATATACAAATTCTAGACACATTTTTGTCGTCGGAATAAAGATACGTTAGTCCTTGTTAGGTTAAGTTAGATTAGAGAGTAGCTCACTATTATATGACTTAACGGAAGACAGCGTTCGAGACCTAAAATGCGTCACAAACACGTATCGCGCCCTTCTCGGTTCAATACTATTAAAGTGAGAATGTTAGGTTAGGTTAAATTGAACTTGGTTAATTACATTTTCGATATATGAATTTAAAAACGTTAGTACCTCGCTTGTGTGTGTGTGTGTGTGTGTGTAAGTGGAGATGGTAACAGCAGTGTAGATAATGGCAATGAATGTGATCGAAAGTATACAGGTTGTCCGAGAAGTGGGGTGTAATTCGAAAAATAACCTATTTTGGAGCAAGTGTAGCCCACCTTTGATTTATTTTAACTGATCTTTGAGTGACATAAGCCCCTCCCACTAAGTACGTAGAATTACTACATTTGGGTTATTCTGAGAAGAAAGGAGTCAAAGACGTTTCTTTATTTAAGGAAATGCCGAAGTAGTGTAGTGATTTTAAGTAGTTGATGGGCGGGGCTTATTTCACACAAACTTTGATTAAAATAACACCTTTTGTATACGTCAATACAGTTTATTAATGTATACTTCAATGGCTGTATAATACTTCAATATAGTTTATTAATGTGATAATATAGGGGATAATATAGGGGAATGTAATCTACACTAGACACCACAGGGGGACGTAAACTACACTTGATCCCCTATTTTAATCAAGCAAATGTAATTACTTATTTGTTTTGCTTCGCCCGAATTATTTATTCTGACGAAGGTCAAGCTTCTTGCCCAACATTAGACCTACCGCGTAAGTGGAACCCGACCCATGACCCACCACGAGTAGTCAGAAATTAGAAAGTCCTCGCTCGGACTCGATCTCACGATCTCCCGATCAGCAGCAACCCACCGTTCTAACCACTAGGCTACCCAGGGTACTCATTTATCTACCAATCATTTTTCTTTTTGTATGGAAGGATGAATTGTTGGTTGAGCTGAGTGCTGCCTCCCATCGCCACATCGCCAGGAATCGAACCCGACCGTAGATTTGTAGTCAGCGATACTAACCACTAAAATAGGTTATTTTTCGAGTTACACCCAATTTCTCGGACAACCTCTAGACTCTAGAGCAGGGGTTCCCAAACTTTTACCACCAAGGACCCCTAAATATTAATATAGTTAATGTTACTATTTTTCCAAAAGCTTAGAGACCCCCTGGAAGCTTCCTACAGACCCCTGGGGGTCTGTACAGACCACTTTGGGAATCCCTGCTGTGGAGTATATAGATAGACCTCGAATAGAGTAAATTTTAGCGCCAGTTTTCCACTTAAATATATTTTTTGTTATTTTATGTTATGTTTTATGTGTTTTATGTTATCTTTAATATTATTTGCTTACAAGCACCCATTTCAACGCTATAATTTTCACATAACGACACAAGTTTGGCTTTGCACTTTAAACCACTGTATATATAATGGTTCATTATAAAGATTCCGTTAATTTGTTTGAATTACTGTTATGGAGAAAGTTGTTAAGAGTTAGTAGTATGGGTGTGAAAACGCACTTTTGTTATAGTTGCTCATTATAAAAATTAGGTAAATTTGCATTTGTTAAAAGTTCTACGAAAGTCGTTTAAAGAAATATTGAAAGATAATTTCTTTGAAGTAAATATTAAATAGATGTTATTCGAAAAGTGAAGTATTTTGTAAAGATTCATTTTTGTTATTCGATCAAAAGTTACGTTTCGATTCGACTACGTCGTACCCAATGTCGTAACGCCGCTTCCCGTTTATCTGCGGAGTTAAGCGACATTCGGTCGGGTAGTAGTAGTAGTAGTAGTTGGATGGGAGACCGTCTTCCGCGTCCAGATTACGTAGCGACCCGCAGTTCGGATCCCGCGTAAAGCTTTAGTAGGTCCCCCTCCGCCGTTTGAACTTAGATGTTGCGAAGATGATTAAACAACTTCTTCATTAATTACTGGCATTTCGGTTCATTTTATGGGGTTCGAAGAGTGACTCGCTGTTACAGTGATCATAAAAGGGCTTTTAAGACGTGATTTCAGTAGGTAATGCGTCCAAAAACATTACATGTTTAATTAACACGTCGTTATTTCTAATATTTGACGCCGGTTTCTCATTTTGTTTCAAATGCGGCCTTTAATTTCAACTTTTTATCCATGCAAGGTGTCCTCGAACCCGACAGGTTCCACGAGCGGTCATCTAAAATTTAATTTTATCGAGCATACTTTATACTCTGACCCAGTGGTAGAAGGCACCCCAATCGCATCTGTCTCGTTTCGCGGCACCTCTGAGGATTTTTTTGTTTGGTTTAGTGGCTTCCCACTCTCCCACTTGAGGTTCAAGTCTGTCATTGTTGAACAGTGATTTTCCCCCTGTGCACAACGTAACTCGAAAGAGACGTACATTGTTTCCTTTTCGATAAGAAATTGGGAATGCGTTTGTTTGATTTCGGACTTTCAATCGTTGAGTAACTTTTGAATTAATTATTTTTGATGTTTTTTAAAATTTGGCGGCACTCCAGAGAGCCGCGGTACCTCGGTTGGGAAACACGCTCTAAACACTAGTGAGTTATTTTAGCCCACCTTTAATTTACTTTAACTGAACTTTGAGTGAAATAAGCCCCTCCCACTAAGTACATAAAATTACTACATTATTTGGGTTATTCTGAGAAGAAAGGAGTCAAAGACGTTTCTTTATTTAGGGAATTGCCGAAGTAGTGTTGTGATTTTAAGTAGTTGATGGGCGGAGCTTATTTCACGCAAACTTTGATTAAAATAACACCTTTGATTAAAATAACACCTTTTGTATACTTCAATACAGTTTATTAATGTATACTTCAATGGCTGTATAATATTTCAATATAGTTTATTAATATGAGGTTGGAATAAAGGTAAAAGTGTTTTTGATACCAATAATACGTTATTCATACCGCTATAAGACTATATTATAATCGGGAAAACTTGTTTTCCAGCCTCTTTCTCCTGAGTTTGACATTAACCCGGGTATGTCTCAATATATGAAGTTTGTGGGTTTTAGTACTTGTTGATGCAAATAGTAATAATGACTGCACGCAACATGATATTCATTATATGGGAATTATATACGTAAACATTATCACATTTTACTAAAAATTTAAATCTTAGAGATGGGTTTTTTCAACCAATAAGCCGCGCTTGTGATCACTTCGTGATCTTTAACGCCGCTCATCTTGATAGATCCGACCCTAATGAGCGAGACATTAGCTCCACCCACTTTACGCGAGTCAGCCAATCATAACAGGCACTAAGCGAAAGAGATGTTACTCCGCTCAACTCCGCTCAAAACCGCGCAGAGTTTTTGTTATTTCTGATAAATTTCAGTTATTTTTATCTATTTTGTTTGTATGAAATAATTCAATTGTTTTCTTTTAAATGAGGCGGGGATACGTCGTGGCCAATGTCGTAACACCGCTTCCCGTCGATCAGCGAAGTTAAGCGACATTGGGTCTGGATTGTAGTTGGATGGGAGATCGTCGTTCTCGCAGTCCAGATTATGTAGCGACACGCGATTCTTCTTGTTCGGATCCCGCATAAAGCTTTATAGTAGGTTCCCTCCCGTCCTACGACCTTAAACGTTGCGAAGGAGGTTAAACGACCCCATGATCGAAGCTTTAGTCGGTTCCCTCCCGTCCTACGACCTTAGACGTTGCGAAGGAGGTTAAACGACCCCATGATCGAAGCTTTAGTAGGTTTCCTCCCGTCCTACGACCTTAGACGTTGCGAAGGAGGTTAAAGGACCCCATGATCGAAGCTTTAGTAGGTTCCCATCCCGTCCTACGACCTAGACGTTGCGAAGGAGGTTAAACGACCCCATGATCGAAGCTTTAGTAGGTCCCTCCCGTCCCACGACCTTAGACGTTGCGAAGGAGGTTAAAGCCCCATGATCGAAGCTTTAGTCGGTTCCCTCCGTCCTACGACCTTAGACGTTGCGAAGGAGGTTAAAGGACCCACATGATCGAAGCTTTAGTCGGTTCCCCCTCCCGTCCTACGACCTTAGACGTTGCGAAGGTGGTTAAACAACCCCATGATCGAAGCTTTAGTAGGTTCCCTCCCGTCCTACGACCTTAGACGTTGCGAAGGAGGTTAAACGACCCCATGATCGAAGCTTTAGTCGGTTCCCTCCCGTCCTACGACCTTAGACGTTGCGAAGGAGGTTAAAGACCCCATGATCGAAGCTTTAGTAGGTTCCCTCCCGTCCTACGACCTTAGACGTTGCGAAGGAGGTTAAAGGACCCCATGATCGAAGCTTTAGTCGGTTCCCTCCCGTCCTACGACCTTAGACGTTGCGAAGGTGGTTAAACAACCCCATGATCGAAGCTTTAGTAGGTTCCTCCCGTCCTACGACCTTAGACGTTGCGAAGGAGGTTAAAGGACCCCATGATCGAAGCTTTAGTCGGTTCCCTCCCGTCCTACGACCTTAGACGTTGCGAAGGTGGTTAAACAACCCCATGATCGAAGCTTTAGTAGGTTCCCTCCCGTCCTACGACCTTAGACGTTGCGAAGGAGGTTAAACGACCCCATGATCGAAGCTTTAGTCGGTTCCCTCCCGTCCTACGACCTTAGACGTTGCGAAGGAGGTTAAAGGACCCCATGATCGAAGCTTTAGTCGGTTCCCTCCCGTCCTACGACCTTAGACGTTGCGAAGGAGGTTAAAGGACCCCATGATCGAAGCTTTAGTCGGTTCCCTCCCGTCCTACGACCTTAGACGTTGCGAAGGAGGTTAAACGACCCCATGATCGAAGCTTTAGTAGGTTCCCTCCCGTCCTACGACCTTAGACGTTGCGAAGGAGGTTAAAGGACCCCATGATCGAAGCTTTAGTCGGTTCCCTCCCGTCCTACGACCTTAGACGTTGCGAAGGAGGTTAAACGACCCCATGATCGCAGTTTTTGAACGAGGTTTACAATTTGTTCACGGACGAAACGTGAACTATCTCGTAAAATGGCGATCGTCGTTGTGTGAAACATTTTTGCACAAAACCTTAAATCGAAAAGGTAACATTCAAATTATTTCTGATTCCAAAAAAGATTTTAATTTAAAAATTGAACATACGCTTTTGGTGCACACTTTAACCAAACTTGTTGCATATATTTTTAAGAATTAAGATTTCAGCAAATACTGGACATGTTCAGGAGTAAAGTAGCGTAAATTACAGATGACGGATCGTTCTCATTATTGCGTGATTGTAAAGCCTTTGTAATTTTCAATCAATGTCTAATATATTACAGTGTGAGCAAAAAAAAAAAAAAAAAAAGATTTGCAAGCTGTTTTTGCACATGATAATGATCCAATGAACTTAAAATTTTCACACTATTAAATACACACTTTTTTACGATTGCAGTAATATTTACTTCTATTTTTCATTATTATTTCAGATTTCGGAAAGTAAAATATAACTAAGATCCCCTAAAATAAGCGCAAAAATG
Source organism: Bathynomus jamesi (assembly GCA_023014485.1). Taxonomy (NCBI): domain Eukaryota; kingdom Metazoa; phylum Arthropoda; class Malacostraca; order Isopoda; family Cirolanidae; genus Bathynomus; species Bathynomus jamesi. The sequence continues at coordinate 120,346 of JAJOZX010000737.1, read as the reverse complement.
CCTAAATACAGTGAAGACGACGAAATGCTTATAAAGAATCTAAGAATTGGCCAAGGTCTGGGCGCCAGGAGAATGATACAAATGTTCCCAAATAAACCGTGGACTGAATCAGGAGTTCATTATATCATTAGAAAGGTTGATGAAACTAGAGATGTTAAGAGACGTGATGGAAGTGGTCGTCCCGAAAGTGCAAGAACTCGGGCAAATAGTGGTGACTTAGTGGAAGGTTATATCTTAAGTCAGGAAGGTAAACCAGGAACGCACATTTCACCGAAGGAAATCGAAAAAGAAATGGGTATAAGTCGTAGTAGTGTTAGAAATATTGTGAAACACGATTTGGTTTTAAAAGCTTATAAACGTATATCAGGGCAAAGTCTAACCGATGCCAATAAGGTTAGGCGGATGACACGTGCATAAAGCCTGATAAACATATTCCAGGATAACTCAGTTAGAAGATTGTGGTTCTCTGATGAGAAATTATTTCACATTGTACTACCGATTAACCAACAAAACGAGCGGGTATATGTTGCGAGAAAACGTGATGTTGCACACGAGCGGTTAATAAAGGAAACATCTAACTTTTCGCCTACCATTATGGTAGGAGCTCGCGTCTGAAAATTAAGCAAAACAAGAATTATTGTGATTCAGCTACGAGCCAAAATCAATGCAGAATATTATTGTACACGAGTCCTTCCACAGTATTTGAATGATATTCGTCAGATTAGTGGAAATAATTTCACTTTCCAAGATGGAGCCCCTGCACACGGGGGCGAAGCGTACAATCGCGTATCTGGAACGAGAAACACCCAATTTCATTGAGCCGAACGTGTGGCCTCCCAATAGTCCAGATCTTACGCCGCTCGATTATGGCATTTGGGAGCTTTAAAATCAAAATTTTATACAGCAGGTGAAAATATTCGCAATGTTGACGAATTACGCCTTAAAGTGTTGGATGGTTGGAATCAGGTGTCTCAGCGATATACTGACAGATGCATCGATGAGTGGATCCCGCGTTTAACCAAATATATTCAAGAAGGAGGGGGTCACATAGAACAAATTTTTTGATATAAATTAATTTTTCCACAATAAATACAGGTTTACGAGCGTCTTTAGTTTTATTTTTGACCACCCTGTATGTATATATATATATATATATATATATATATTATATATATATATATATATATATATATATATATATATATATTTATTAATCAAGATTTATGTTTGTGAAAATAAGGTTGTTAGATCAAGTAATATCTTATAAATGTGAGCGTTCTAGAGGACGTAACAAACATTATGTCTGAAGTTTGAGAGTCGAACGAGAGAACAACAAAATATTTCATAAGAAAAAGTGTTCATGTTTCTAGTTTTCAGCTTCCTCAGTTTGACTTTCAACAGCGCCATTTTGCGGTCGGAGTTTCCATTCTTGTGGTCTAAGTTTCTATAAACCTTGTTTTGAGCTTTGTGAACCATACGACTTTGGTATTTTATATACAGAGTGTACATAAAGTCAGGATCTATTTTTGTGAAGCACTTTGAAATTATATGGAATTCAATCATAAAATGATAAAGTGTAACATTTATTAAATAATTAAGAGTAGGATTCGACGTGACGCCCATCAGTGTCCCTGCACAGCTAAAATCGTTCAGCAGCATTTCTAAACACTTCTGGAGCATTTGTGGGTTATGTTATCTCAGTAGTTCGTATACGTGTACTAATTTTCAAGACTCGTAATCTTCGTCTGATAGACGTGCGATTTGATAAAGCCCCATGCAAAGAAATCTAAAGGGGTTAAATCTGGTGATCTCGCTGGCCAAGGTCTGTTGCTTCCGCGTCCGATCCAGCGATTTGGAAAACGTCCATTTAGATAATCCTGAACAACTTTGGCATAGTGACAAGGAGCACCATCATGTTGATAGACGACGGGGATAGGATTGTTAGTACGTCGTCTATCAACATGATGGTGCTCCTTGTCACTATGCCAAAGTTGTTCAGGATTATCTAAATGGACGTTTTCCAAATCGCTGGATCGGACGAGGAAGCAACAGACCTTGGCCAGCGAGATCACCAGATTTAACCCCTTTAGATTTTTTTGCATGGGGCTTTATCAAATCGCACGTCTATCAGACGAAGATTACGAGTCTTGAAAACTTACGTATACGAACTGCTGCAGATAACATAACCCCGCAAATGCTCCAGAATGTGTTTAGAAATGATGCGGAACGATTTTAGCTGTGCAGGGATACTGATGGGCGTCACGTCGAATCCTACTCTTAATTATTTAATAAATGTTACCACTTTATCATTTTATGATTGAATTCCATATAATTTCCAAGTGCTTCACAAAAATAGATCCTGACTTTATGTATACCCTGTATAAATAAGAGTTTTCTTAACTAGCTGACATTCTGTGGTGTAATAGATGGAATTTAATGTGATTATTTTCATACCATAATTCACCGCATGTCTGTCTGTTTGTCTGTCTCCTTTTCAGGTCCAAACAGCTAGATCAATTTTCATGAAACTTGGTGACAACACCCTCTGCGATCCCCGGAGTGTTTTTAGCAACCTTTTTTTTTCAGATTGGATGTCTCAATAATAATATAATAATAATAATATGCTAAAATACGAAGCACTTAAATTTCAAGATTTTGTCCCATTGGTCTCGGGATGTGAAACTCAAAACTTTAATGGTTGTTGTTGTTTGTTGTTTAGCCGATCAGCCCACCTGATCGAGCCGCCGGCGGCACGCAGGTAACCGATCGCCCTCTCCGGAGTGGACCAGAGGTTCAGCGCACTAGTGATGTTGTGTTGTGTTCGTTGTTGTACTAGAGCGGTACAGTCCGTCATAATGTGTTCAATTGTTTGTGGTGTGTCTTGGCACAGGTGGCAGGTGTCGTCTATGGAGTTGTCTAGTCTGTGTTTATATGTCCGTAAGTTTGGTGATGTCCACATCGGAATCGTGCTAAGTTAACTCGATCCGATCTGCTCAGGCTGATCTCTGACCTGTTAATGGGTGGCGGCTTCGCACCTAGGACCGCATTCGGACCGAGTCGTGTCAGTGCTTTGTGGGTTAGGTGTGTGTGTGTGTGTTTTCTGTACTGTGTGATGTCTGTGGGGCGTGGTATGGAATGGAGTATTTCGTTATAATATCTCTCTGGTGTTACCTTAATGGTGCGAGGTGTTGGTGCATGATTGTACATGTAGTGGCAAGGGTGTTGTGGGTTAGTTGTCGCTGCTGCCATGAATTGTGTTCCCCTCATGTCTAAATGTTCCCTAACTTTTAGTATTTTTGTTTCTGTGTGCAGGTGTTTTATTGGTGTTGTTTGAGTGCATCCTGTATGATACGAAGTGCGTTGTTTTGTATTGTTTGTAAGGTGTTTATGTGTGTGTTTGAGATAATGGGTGCCAGCATGGGCTAGCATAGTCCATAACTGAGCGAATATATTGTTTGTATATGAGTGATGTTGTTTCCTGCTGGTGTCCAAAGTTTGTGCCTGTTAGTACCCTAAGCGTGTTAAGTCTTGACGTACATTTGGTTTTAATGTCCTGAATGTGGTTTGCAAAAGATAATGATGTGTTGTATGTGACACCAAGTATTTTGGTTCTGTGAGTGTGTGGAATGTTGATGTTGTTTAGTGTAAGCTGTGGAATTACCTGGTGTTCTTTTGTGTTGCTTGTAAGCAAGGTGATGGTTGATTTGTGGGCGCTACTTTGAGTCTATTGTGTGTGAGCCAGTCTTGTATACTGTTTATGTATGTTTGTAGGTTATTTGTAGCGGTGTCGATGTTGTTGTGGGTGGATGTTAGAGTGATATCATCTGCATATGATGATAAGGTAGCTTGTTATCTATGGGTGTTGGAATGTCATGCATGTATAAGTTGAAGAGTGTGGTGAGAGAACAGAGCCTTGAGGACCCCGTTCGGAAAAAGCTTGTTTTTGGATGATTTGCCATTAAATGTGACATGTGAGTATCTTCCTGAGAGATAGTTGCTCAGCCACCTTTTGGTGTTATTGTGCATGTTTGTGTTGAGTATTTTGTTTATGAGAGGGAAGCGTGGGATAGCATCAATGCTTTACTAATGTCTATTGTTGCTAATAGTGTACGTTGAGCTGGTCTTCTGGAGTTGATGCCATCCATGATGTGCTGCGTGAGGTTAGTGAGTAATGTCGTGGTTGAGTGGTGAGGTCTGAATCCATGTTGAGTAGGCGATAGTGGTATGTGTGGGTTGGTGATTTGTAAGATTAGTCTTTCTGTTACTTTGGAAGGTGTGCATAGTAAAGTAATGGGTCTATAGGAAGCTGGTTCTGTTGGATTTTTTGTTTGGTTTGAGTAGTGTAATAATTTTACCTTGTTTCCATATGTCAGGAATAATAGTGTTGGTATGAATATGTGCTGATATTTGTGAGAGCTAATATTCCTTGTGGGCCCAAGTGTTTAAGGTGTATGTTAGATATGTTGTCTGGTCCAGTAGCCTTCGAATTCTTAATGTTTTTGATGATCTTGGTGGTCTGGTCTGTATTGAAGGGTGTAATGGTCATGTCGAGTCTGTAGGTTTTCTTGTGTCTGGCTGTTTGTCTGTCTGCATGTTTCTGGTTGTTGTCTCTGTTTAAGTGACTTATCTTTGCGTAGTGATTAACTAGAATGTTAGCTTGTTGTGTGTATGTTGGGATATTATTTTGGCTGCGACAGATAGCCGCGTGTGAGGTGTGAATGCCGCTGTTAGAGTGGGTAATGCTGTTTATAGTCTTGTATAGCCTGTATGTATCTGTGGAGTGGTTTAGTGTTATGAATTCCCTGAATGTTTCTGTTTGTTTTTCTTTGAGTTTGTTGTTTATTTCTGTGTTGAGCTGTTGTATCTGCTGTTTTATGGCTTCTGTGTGTGGTGTTTGTGTGTTATATTTGAGGTTGTTACGTTGCCTTATGAGGTGGGCTATTTCTCTAGTGTAATTTGGGTTGTATTTCCTAATGTTGCCCTTGGGTATGTATTTGTTTGCATTATTGATAATCTGATTAAATGTCTTGAGTGTTGTATCGATGTTTATGATGGGTGTGCTGTTTAATGTGGTGAATTGTTCCTCAGTCTGTATTTTGAACTGTTCCCAATCAGCTTTCTTGTAATTTCTGTAAGTGTGCCTAAGGCTGTTGGGGCAGAGTGTAGAATGTGTTGTAATGATGATGGGCAGGTGGTCTGATGACAGTTGTTTTTCTGTTCTCCATTGTGTAATGTGTTGCTAGTGAGGGGGAACAGAACGTTATGTCTGGGGAGGAGTTTGAGTATCCTGCTTGATGTGGTATGTGTGTATGTTCTTCTGTATTGTTAAGAATGAAGAGGCTGTTTAGTTGTGTGGCTATGTTGGCGCCTCTGGTGTTGTTTTGGTTGTGCAGGTACCAACTAGTGTCTTTGGCGTTGAAGTCTCCTCCTAAGATGACATTAGTGAGAGAATTTGTTGGTCTGTTGACTTTTGTGGCTATTAGAAAAATATAAAATTGTATAGAATCGTGATAACCTTCGTTATCATTAAAGTCTAGGAGTAAACAGAGTCCCAACGCGCTTCTAAAGAGTTTCATACACTTTCGTAGAATGAATATTATGAAGTTGGTGAATAAATTTAGAAAAGAACGTAGCCATCAAAATTTTGAGCTACGCATCGAAAGTCATGATAGATAAGTAAAAATAAACGTGACAAGTTACATTTGAAATTTAAGTGTTTCGTGAGCTTCAAGTAAAATGTGTGAAGCTACATTTAAAATGTAAGTGATTCGTGAGCTAATTGTAAATGTTAAACTGTAACTCGCTTAAAAATTTCTTAAAATAACTTTTACTACATTTTATTGCTTGACTTGTTAAAAAAACAAACTTGTGAACGTTATGGAAAGTTAATCAAGAGAAAGAATGTTAGGGACTGAACGTAGCAAGAGAAAGGAATTTTTAATAATGTTACTTTGCGATAAATTGGATACAAAGTAGGGCTTTGGCAATTTTTACATTCACGTCGCATTCTTGTTTGTCAAGAATAAAACATGTTAACTAAACAATATTCTGGATTATAATACCAGCAGGTATTAGTACCGTGACTGTACAGTAAATATGTATTGCCCCAAGGGTAATAACGGCCTTCCGCGGGAACTAGCCAAAATATTCTCCCCGTAAGGGGGGTTTTTTGCTAGTTAATATAATTTGTTAATTAATTTGAACGTTGGTTAAATTGTTATAAGGGCTGTTTATTTTGAAGGAAGCTGTTAGACTAATTTGGTTATCTAATTCTCTCCGTCAATCACGTAAAAGTTTGCAGTACGCTCTTTTCTTTTAACCAATAGTAGAAGGAATAACAGTGCGTGTTAAGTGCCCATACCCACTTTGTAAACGAGATTTGTTTATATTCGCATTATTCAAATACTTCTAATCATACGTTACTTTTTTGGGTACTTTCCTGTTATCCCGGACCCCAGACTTTTTGCTAGTTGCCAGACTTAAATTTTGACCGAATATTTTCGTTAAAACTAACGAAAATATCACGACTTAACCTAACCTTACCAACTAATTAGGTCTGGCACCGGGATCGAGTTAACTTAGCACGATTCCGATGTGGACATCACCCCAACTTACGGACATATAAACACAGACTAGACAACTCCATAGACGACACCTGCCACCTGTGCCAGGACACACCACAAACAATTGAACACATTATGACAGACTGTACCGCTCTAGCACAACAACGAACACAGCACAACAACGAACACAGCACAACAACGAACACAGCACAACAACGAACACAGCACAACAACGAACACAGCACAACAACGAACACAGCACAACAACGAACACAGCACAACAACGAACACAGCACAACAACGAACACAGCACAACACAACATCACATCACTAGTGCGCTGAACCTCTGGTCCACTCCGGAGAGGGCGATCGGTTACCTGCGTGCCGCCGGCTTGCTCGATCAGGGTGGGCTGATCGGCTAAACAACAACAACAACAACAACTATCTAGGTTAATTGAATGCCTGGTTCGGTAAACTGTACGCCCTTGATAATTGGTTAGGTTAAGTCGTGATATTTTCGTTAGTTTTAACGAAAATATTCCTTGTCAAAATTGAAGTCTGGCAACTGGAAAAAAGTCTGGGGTCCGGGATAACAGGAAAGTACCGTTTTTTGTTCTGAAGGACGTATAAATTTTCTCGTCTAAATACGTTAAATCAGTGAGGCTACGTTGTTGCCAGAGTCACGACTCCTTTATCCGTCGATCAGCAAAATTAAGCGACACTGAGTGTGGAGTGTAGTTGGATGGAAGACCGTCTTTCGCATCCAGATTATGTAGCGACTCGCTCGTGGAGCTTTGGATCCCGCGTAAACCTTTAGTAGGTCCCCTTCCGTCATATGAGCTTATACGTTGCGAAAAAGGTTAAAGAGCCTCATGAAACAAATGAATATAACATTCGCCTAATTGTTTCGTATAATTTACTGTAAGTATCGATGTATAAAAGGAGATGATGAAACACGTCATATTTTGATGACAAATTATTTAATTCCAAACTCCAATCTTTGTTTGTAAATTGAAGTCGCTTATTATTGGTGGGAAATGGCGGTTGAGGTGGGAGAAAGTACAGTAAGTTGGAAGAATTTTTGACTCAATCGCGAGTGTGTGTTAAGTGGTTATTGTAAAGGCTTTTGTTATAACTTTAGTTTATAAAATTGTGGGTTTTATATCGAAATATAATTTTTGAATTATAATTTAATAATAATTAGTATGAAAATTAATAATTTAAAACGACATTTTCTGTGATAATTTCTGTGACGAAAATTCTTGGTCTTTCACCCTTTATGGACGACTGGTACAAATTAGTAACATTTCAAATACACCCATTTATAATTTAACCCTGCAAAAAATATTTTAAGTTAATTTCTCTAACTTTGGAGTGACTGTAAGAGTTGGAAGTGTGTGTGTGTGTGTGTGTGTTTATTCAAGATAAGCCCAGCTCTAGCTACACAGCCCCTCCTAATTGCGTACAGAGAAATATCCACATTGGTAAATGGCGCGTGACTATGTTCTGTGAATAAATCCACAAACCAAACTGGCTATGAAATGTATCGTATAAAAAATGCTCTTAATGTCGCTTTACGATGACTAAGAAACTGTCTTAAAAACAGCTAAAATTGAATACAAAGATAAAGAAAAAAATATTGCGTTTTTAATCCAATTTTTATATAAAATATACTGACCATTATTTCATATTTGGCTTTGATTGCGCTCTCACTAATAAAAAACGTTTTATGACCTTTCATATTGTTCACATTATTTTTACGAAATTCGCACTGCATTTCACTAATATATATATATATATATATATATATATATATATATATGAAATATATATGAAATAAAAATAAGTCACGTGCTGAAACAAGTAATAAGAAAGAGTATCCAAAGCTGAAACTACAAAAATGAAAATAATATAGAAATAAAAAAAAAATGATCCATGTATTGACAATACCGACATATAACCTATGTTGATGATGATGATAATGACTGATAATGCTTATTGGCAGGAGATAGATCCCATAAAAAAAGGTTCAGTATTGAATTTAGGGTGGTCAAATGAAAACTATACTTGTGATGACATTTTTTCCTATTCCACTACCACTAACGAGATTGCAAATAAAAAACTGGATCGATTCGTGCGTATTTTGAGGTGGCGCAACTCGAACACTAAAGTATCATTATACATTATGGGAGGAGGGGGAATTTCTCCAAACTCGCGCCACCCTTAAATATTGATGGAGTTATCTCAACATCCGTTGTAAAGTCTTTTTCCATACAAGGAATGAGAAAATGCATCAGCAACTCTTATTTGTGCATTTTCATTTTTTACCATATATGTGTGGACCATCTTTTCAGGATGGTCACACACACACAGTATATGATAAAAAATGGAAATGCACAAATAAGGGTTCCTGATACATTTTCTCATTCCTTATATAGAAAAAGACCTCAGACCAAAAGAGACATTTGATGATGCACCAACTAAAATATTAACGTAAAGAACAAGGACGCAATAACTAATATTATTTTTTCATTACATTAATATTTTATTCAAAATTCAAAAAAGCACCACTTGTTCAAAATCGTATTCATATTTTTGAATATGAGTTGGCATGTTGAAGGAGAGAGTTGCTTTCCTGAGCTCTGCGTCTTACTTTCACCCGGTTCATCTGAGTGTAAATTAGGCATGTCAATATGCCAACTAGCAATTCTGATTATGGCCACACACACACACACACACACACACACACACACTAATTCGACAATAAGATTATTAGAACGAACAGAATTGAATAATTTCGGAATTTAAAATTTTCAGACGTATTTCTTAGACTAAATTGCAATTGAGTTATGATTTTTAGAACAGTGTCAAAATTACATAAAAAACAAGGGAAGAATAGGGTGCAGCGAGGCTTCTCTCTCTCTCTCTCTCTCTCTCTCTCTCTCTCTCTCTCTCTCTCCTCCCTTCTTTGCAAGACGGCAGGTGAAAGTGCTGCGGGCCACATTGCGCTGTATCATCTATTCGGCTCGAGGGCCGCAGATTTGTTTCCTGCGGGCCACGTGTTTGAAAGGTCCGTTGTAAATGTCTCTTTCGTCATTGGAAAATGATTAATTTTCGTAAAGTAGACATTAAAAGGGGTGAAATTCAATTTAAAATTTGAAAGTAATCGACTCATTTTACCATTTTTACAAACTGAAATCTTTGTTTTTCGCTCGAGTCTCCTTTGTTACAATCAATATTACAGTGAATAACTCGTTTGTTACAATCAGTTACAGTGAATAACTCGTTTGTTACAATCAGTTACAGTGAATAACTCTTTTATGTTACAATCAATGTTACAGTGAATAACTCTTTTATGTTACAATCAATGTTACAGTGAATAACTCTTTTATGTTACAATCAATGTTACAGTGAATAACTCTTTTATGTTACAATCAATGTTACAGTGAATAACTCTTTTATGTTACAATCAATGTTACAGTGAATAACTCTTTTATGTTACAATCAATGTTACAGTGAATAACTCTTTTATGTTACAATCAATGTTACAGTGAATAACTCGTTTGTTACAATCAATGTTAGTGACTCGTTTCTGTATTTAACATCAACAATTCTTTACTGATTATACAACCATCAATTCATTATGATTGGTCGGTTCTTCCGTTTTACGTCCTTCGTCCAACTTAGGACAGTGAGAGGGGGCCGTAACCCCACCAACCGTGAAAAATAAGTCCCCTTTAAAAAGAGAATTGGGTTGAGTCAGTTACGCGCAGCGGACTCGTCACTACTTCCCTTCCCCATTTCTCAAACTGGTTTAGAACAGTGTGACTGGGCTGATGATCTAATATGGGATTCTTTTACTATAATAACTCATAATATTACACATTATATATGTAATAATAATAATAATAATATAGATTATATAATGCAGTTCTTGATTTTTTTTATGTATTTTGAATATTTGTCTTATGAGCGTTTAGTAACGTTTTCTTTAGGATTGACAACGTTTTCTAAAATCTTTCTTTCTTAGGGGGACTGTTTTAGATTTTAATTTTACAAAGGAACTTTTCTTATTCGCTTTGATTTCGATTATCTGTAGATTCAATTCAGTTTTTTTAGCAAGTTGTTTTTCACTCATTTTTCCACGAAAAATACAGAAAAAAATTCGTAGAATAAGTTGGAAATTTAAATTTTTTCAGTTATAGATTTTGGCGAGTGATTTTTCGATATTTCTAAATAGAGGATTTAAGAATAAATCTGTTCCAGATGAAGATATTGACTCAAACTTGATTCCGTTGTTGTGAGAACAACTTTCGAACTCATCAGACGAAATATTACAAAAGACATCAGTCAAATCGCTGCCATAGAAAATATGGAAAGAATCCAAATTGAGAAGTTTGGCAGAAAATTTATCGTACCTGGTTCGTCACTTTTCGAGCTAAAATATGAGTTCAGTATCTGGTGGAGTCACTTTTTAGATTACTAGTACTATTACGTGGAATAGTTGAGTCCCTTTTTTCTGTAGGATTTGGAGTTACTTCACTGATACTGTGGAGTCACTCCATTCCTCTTTCTAGAAATTGCGCGCCACTTCTGCCAATGTTTCCTACTCATACAATCAAATTCACTACGTAAAAATGGATTTCATTTACAAATACTGGAGTATTTGTTAACTCTGATAATAAATTGCTTTCATAATTACCAAATGTGTTTGTCAAGAAAATAATAATGAGCTAAATGATTCTACACGAGGTGCCACAGTACTCACCAATATTTTTTCACCAATATGTGTTCGCCAATGTTTTCATCAATATTTCTTCAATTTAATAGGTTGGAAAATATTGTAAAGGAAGGAAAACAGTTATTAAAGTATTTGAGAGTAGGTCGTTTTCTCAAGTCATTCTAAACCAGTGTTCCCCAAACTATGGGTAAATTACCCATTGGGGTAATCTGGCTTTTTCAGCGGGGTAATTTGGTACGCCGCAAGTACTTCTAAAGTACAGAAAGTACATAAATAAACGATATGGCAACACTGGGACTGGCTTTACGTCGGGTGCAGGCAGGGTGGGGGTCATTATGAACGTATCCATGGGAAAATGGGGTAATGACCCAGATGTTTGGGAACCACTGTTCTAAACAGAAACGAAATGAGTGAAAAACAAAATTTCCATCACAATGAAACTACAAAGACAGAATGGAGCGTAAATATTGGACGAATGACGTCACAGCATAACGGATTCCGTACGAGGTCAGAGAAAAACATCCCCGAACAAAGAATGGAAGCTTCAGCCTGTGTGATTGACACGTGCTAAAGCGAGAACCGCGTTTATAATAATTATTTTAAACACGAATTTGACCCAATTCTAGATTGCTTTGACGCAATTTTCGAACCGATGAATTCCTCTTTGGTACAATTTTCCGGACTATTCACCGTACGTTTGTGGAAGGTTCACGTCACTCGTCATTTGGAACAGAGCGCTTACCCGTCATCCACAGGTGCCTCAGGGAATGGTTTTATCATAACAGTTCATCGCGTTCGATAGCTACAAAAGTGTGATGCGAACTTTTGTGGATTTTTAATGGCAAATTTGTAGAATTCGTCGTGCATCTTTATTTCATTTATACTTTCTACAATCCATTGCTTCCTGGATCGTTCTTGACGCCTCCATTTCCCTTAGTGATCAATTTAAACGTAACTGTGGGCATGCAAAAGGTGTCCGAACTGCTACGACGATGCTACAGGAGAAGTATTGCTATTATGGGTTTGATGCCCATGGGCATGGGCACAGCTACATCTATAAGAGCAAAATTTAATGCTTATTATTATTATTCTCTACTGTATTTAACAAATAAATTCAAGGAATTCCGTTCCACCAACAACTTTTCCACGACTGGACGACCTCAACGACGATTCTGACGATGGATATCCACGTCAAAGGGTTGGAGAAGCCCGAATACATCCATGTTACAACTAGGTTTCATCCAGGTTGCACGCGAGTCGCATCCAGGTTACATCCAAATTACATCCATATTGCGTCTAAGTTGCATCCAACTTAAGCTCCGCCATCTTAGAATATTTCTTATTTTTCCTTCAATATTTTCGACCAATTATACGATATTTTGTTGCATTATTGCACGATAGCCTAAAAGACTTGTATCTCTGTCAACGGCAGCCATTTCCGATATTTCCTGTAACATTTTACTTCATTTTTATATAAAAGAATTTGCTGGGCTCCATTCAAGCGGCCCACCCTATATACACATACAAACATACATACACAATTATTATCCCCTTCATAATTCGAACCCAGCGCCTTGCAATAATCACCAAGCTACGACAATGTAAACGTCAGTAAAACCTTGTGCATATTTCACCACATACGGAACCACACAACAAAGGTGTTTTTCGTACTAACCCCCTTGCATTCGAAGTAATAACTGCATGTAACCTCGGCTGCAGTGGAGGGGTTAAACGGAAAACAACTTTGTGCTCCTCGGGTGTTGAATTATGTACCAAGCTGTACTAACTTTTCCATTGTTGTAGCGTGGTTGTTTGCGTTCTCGCCTTCTGCTCGAAAGGTGCTAGCTTCGATTCCTGGTAGGAATAATTTTGCATTATGTAAAATCATTTATTTTCATCCATGATATTTCATATCTAGGAGATTCCGTGTTCGAATCCTGACTGGGTAGTTTTGTTGTTCATACGTGTTATTCCGTATATATTAGTTTTGGGGGACTTTGGGTTGGTTTGGAACAAATGTTTAGGTTCAGGATTCACCAGTCCGACCCCTCTAAAAGGGGACACGTAGTGACTTTTGAATGATCAGTTGGGTGGTTGGTCGTGTGGTATGTGGGCGGATAATGTGGCTGAATCTCACGCGCGTTTGGACTTGAATTTTGGTTGTTTCAAAGCAGATTTTGAATTGAGAATTTGAGGGCTGAAAATGTTTGAAAATTAGAATAAAGAAATAATTTTAACACTAATAATATAAGAGTTATCCTTTGCAAAAAATGTTTGTTGTTGTTGGTTAGCCGATCAGCCCACCCTGATCGAGCAAGCCGGCGGCACGCGGGTAACCGATCGCCCTTTCTGGAGTGGACCAGAAGTTCAGCGCACTAGTGATGTGTTGTGTTCTATGTTGTGCTAGAGTAACGCAAACATCTTGTGTTTGTTGTTTGTATATGTTATTATGAAATGATTTATATATAATATGTACATTATGTACATAAATCTTTGGCTTATTGGGAAAATTTCATTTATACAAATAGCATTTTATTAGTTAATATTTTGATTTTTTAGGACATGGAGTCGGGATCCAGATGTCGCCACTTCCCGTTAGTAACCTACTTGGCGCGTTACCTCTTCATAGACCCCGATATGTTGTAAATTAGATTAAAGTTACGTTACATTACGTTCAGGTATTACATTTATTTAGTCACTTAAACAGGCTAAGTATAGAATTTAGTATTTAATTTTGTTTAGAGTCGCAGAATCGAATCGTTTTGTTTGTATTTAGCAATATATTATGGGGTGGGGGTGGGGGGGCTCCCCCATTTAATGTTTTACTGTTCGTGGCTGGGACAACCTCGCGCTATAAATGGGACATTTATTTGTTTAGGGAATCCCGGTCACGGTAACACCCCTCTATAACATCCCGACTCAATCAGGGCATCTTTATGGTACCTATTTATCTACCAACCGATGAAAGGGTAAACAGTCGGTTGTGAGCTGCGCGTCCGCTGCCCTTGCCGGAAATCGAGTCTGGGCCGATGGATTCGAAGTTACCATCGCTAACCACTATACCAAATTATATATATATATATATATATATATATATATAATATATATATATATATATATATATATATTATATTATATATATAGCGCGTAGAAGTATTGTAGAAATTTTACTCGGATTTCCTCCTTTGTATTTTAAAATTTTCACCTTTTCTTTAAATTTCTTTCCTACTTTTCAACATATATATATATATAATCCTAGCCAACATTCAGGGCCTTAAATCAAACCATTCCCCGGACAAAGTTTTATACCTGAAAGGACTCGTGCAAGAAACCGGAGCAGACTTTGCATGCCTCAGGGAAACCCCTCTAAAGGACTGCCAGGCAAACTGTGAGTTCTGTATTGATAAAAAAGAAATACAAATTGACAACTATAACATCCTCCGAGCCGACAGAACAGTGAGACGTAAAGGAGGATGTGCTATTTACACACGCGAAAGGCATATGGCAGAAATGACTATACATACTTCAAACAGCTATGTAGAATGTGTAGCAGCAAAAGTTGAAAAATTAAATATGGTACTAATTGTAATATACAGACCCCCGAGCACGCCAACCTCAAAATTATCACATTCCATTACAGAGGTAAGAAACTGGGTAAAAGATCTACATTCTCCAGAACCAAATATTTTTCTCTGTGGTGATTTTAATTTTCCATTCATGAAATATGAAAGGACAAGAAAAAATACAGTATATGTATAAACCAGGACAAGGGGGGCACACGGGAAGACCAGGAGTAGGTGAAAATGCTACTAGCTCTAGCTGGTGAATTTATGTTAACAAGAAAAAAACAACTGCCTAGATTTGGTATTCACAAACAACAGCAACTTAATTGATAATGTAGAAATATCCCTAACTATAATATCGGATCACAACATAATTGAAATAACAACCAATATAAAAGCAGCAAGAAAGGAAAGAACACGAACAACAGAAAGAAGCAAATTTGAAATTTTTAATTTTCACTCCAAAGCTATAAACTGGAAAGATGTTGCATCCAGCATGGAAGTAATAGAGTGCAAATCCATCTTCAAGGCCAAGAAAACGGAAGAGATGCTAATGACTTCAGAGGAGAAGACGTTGGAAATTGTGGAAAGGCATGTCCCAAAAATACAACAAAGAGGAAAGAGAAGCAGGTTCGAGATTAAGTAACTGTAAAGTTAACATCAGAAAAATATTAAATGATAAATTGCAGAGTATCGATTCCGTCATACAGGAACTAATTGAGAAGCATACAGAAAAAGACGACGACGCTATAGAAGCGATAAAGTTTAACTCAAAGTACTTCTATAATTTTGCAAAAAGGAAGTCGAAAAATCACACCACTATCGGACCTTTGAAAAACAAAGACAGTGCTTTATCTGATGACCTAACAGAAGTATCTGAAATATTAAGAGCTCAGTACGAATCATCTTTCAGTATCCCAAAAACTGACAAACTGATACGCGATAGAAACGCGTTTTTTGAAGAACTACAAGGGGAAAGTATAACTGACTTCGACTTTACGACAGATGATATTACACAAGCTATAGGGAAACTAACAGCACACACAGCGGCAGGACCGGATAAATGGAATGCCACACTGATCAAAAAATGCAAGAATATAATCGCTGAGCCCTTACATTGGATATGGAGACGATCACTCGACACGGGAGAAATACCGGGCATCCTGAAGAGCGCGAACATAGTCCCAATATACGAAGGAGGCGATCGATCCGAGGCTAAAAACTATAGGCCAGTGTCGCTTACATCTCATCTCGCTAAAATATTTGAAAGAATAGTTAGACAGAAAATCTATTGACTTTTTGGTAACTCGGAAAAAATTCAATGATAACCAACATGGGTTTCCGTCAGACAGATCATGCCTATCACAACTAATGGAACACTACTACAACATTATTGATGCACTGGAAAGTAATGAAAACTATGATGTAATATACACAGACTTTGCCAAAGCGTTCGACAAGTGTAACCATGGAATCATAATACATAAACTGAAATATATGGGAATAACAGGAAAAGTAGGGAAATGGATATATAATTTCCTTAGTGAGCGGCGGCAAGTCGTTACAGTACAAGGAATATCTTCATCAGAATCAGAGGTCCTCAGCTAATCATGTTAACTGACATAGATAAGGACGTTACCAGAGAAAGCACAGTAACATCCTTTGCCGATGACACAAAGATCAGTAGAAAAATAAGAAACCCAGAGGATATAAGATCTCTACAAACAGACATGAACGGAATCTACAAGTGGACGGAAGACAACAATATGAATTTTAACACTGAGAAATTTCAAATGTTAAGGTACGGAAAAAGAGACGACCTAAAATCCATGGAATATTATACCCCAGATGGACAGGAAATTCAGAGAAATTCTAAAGCAAAAGATTTAGGGTTTGTAATGAATGATGATGCGAAATTTGAAACACAAAATAAGATAGCAGTAAACAGAGCAAAGAGAATAACGGGACAGATATTGAGAACCTTTAAACGAAGGGATAGGAATGTAATGATTCCTCTACTGTAAACATGATCATACCCAAATTGGAAAACTGAAAACATTGTTCATACCCAAATTGGAACACTGCTCGTTCCTAACATCCCCATATAAAAAAAGAAGACATTAGACAGCTAGAAGGGATTCAGAGAAGCTCACAGCCTAGATCAAGGGGTGCAAAGAACTAAACTACTAGGAAAGGTTACGCGAATTAAACCTATATTCATCGGGGGGAGAGAGAGAGAGAGAGAGAGAGTTACAAGGAAAAGAAGTACCTCAAAAGGCCTTGCGGCCCATACCGAGGAGGTACCAATGGCAACGGGTGCCAGGGAAAATTTTGTATTTTTCTTTCAACTATCCTAGCAGTAGTAGAAAACTGGATAGAAAAGTAGAAGGCTCTCTCCCCACCCTCCGCTCCCTCCCTGCCAGAGGCAGGTACGGAAAAAGGTTGAAGAAAATACCTTGACCCTGGAAAAGTAGCCAAGGAAATTTTACAGGAAAGTGGAGAATATATAAATAGCTCTATATTTAGCTTGCTCACAGAGACACCGAGCAAGCGAACTCCTGCAGAGTTTTCTGAGGTTTTAATCTTAAACTATGAGTGTTCAGTACTTTGTCTAGCCTATTTTTAAACAGATTTACACTTTGACTGGAAACAACCTCTGAGGGAAGTTGGTTCCAGATATTAACTATTTTATAGGAAAAGAAATTTCCGCAGACTGAGGTCCTAAATGTCTTTACACACTCAAATAGTGTGCAAGATTTCGTCTAACTTTTTCTTGAACTGATCCACAGAGAAACTGTTCACAACTTCCGAAGGTAACCTGTTCCATGTGTCACAGATCTTATACGTAAAGTAATTCCCACACACACTAGTCCTAAACCGTTTCAAATCCAACTTCCAACCATTGTTGCGAGTTGGGTTATCATTTAAACTAAAAATACTTCTAAAATCGACATCGTTGAACCCTCGTAAGAGCTTGAAAACCTCAATCAGTTGACCGCGCAGCCTCCGAGTTCAAGCGAAAACAAGTTCAGGGCGCGTAACCGTCGATTGTAGCCCATATGCCTAACGGAAGGGATTAACTTTGTGGCCCTCGCCTGCACTCGCTCCAGCCTCTCAATATCTTTCCTGAGGTGGGCGACCAGAACTGCACAGCATACTCCAGTAGGTACGCCGAACAAGGGAATTGTACAGTGAGAGCACAATCTCCTTGTTCCGAAACTGAAATTGCCTCCTGATATAACCCAATAGTTTCTGGGCTTTCTTTTCCACTCTACACACTGTTTCGTAAACTTAAAGTCGCTGCTAATTAGCACACCCAAGTCCTTTTCTAAATCAGTCACCTCGATATTACTGCCCAACATCGAGTAGTCCGACTTGGGATTGGCGTAGCCAATGTGCATCACTTTGCATTTACCCAAGTTAAACGGCATTTGCCATTTTTCGGACCACTCCTATCCTACCTAGGTCCGCACGCAGTTCCTCGATCGCTTCGGGCGTCCCAACATTGGCCCCAAGCTGGTGTCATCAGCGAATTTGGCGATCCGACTGACGATGCCACCGTCGATATCATTTATGTAAATGGTAAACAACAGTGGCCCCAAAACGGAACCCTGAGGAACCCCACTAGTGACCGAGGCCCAACCCGAACTAGCCCCTTTAATTACCACCCTCTGCCGCCTATTCCTCAGCCAGTTTTCAATCCACCTACCTTATTTCCCCACCGATACCCAGCGCGCGCACTTTCGCCATTAGCGGCTGTGAGGTACCTTATCAAGGCTTTCTGAAAGTCGAGATAAAGTATATCAATCGCCCTACTCTTATCGTACTCACTCAACATGACGTGGAAAAACTCGAGCAAGTTGGTGAGACACGACCTATGCCGTCTAAACCCATGTTGGGAGTACCCAAGCAGCTTGTAGGAATCCAAATGGTCAACGATTCTATCAGCTATTATCCTTTCTAATAATTTACCTACAACTGAAGTGAGACTAATAGGACGATAGTTCCCTGGACTTTCTTGATCCCCTTTCTTAAAGATAGGGGTCACGTTGGCCTCCCTCCAGGCACCTGGCCCATCACCAACGATTTGTTGAAGACTGTAGCCAGGTGGGGAGCCACCTGGTCGCGCACTTCTCGCAAAACACTGGGGAGAAACTGGTCTGGCCCAGGAGCCTTAAACGCGCTCAGTTTGTCTATTCTATGAGCAACGACTGTCGCGGTACATCTAACACTATCCAGGACAGCACCTTCGTGCCTCACAGCTGGCTCGGGGATGACGCGGGTATCCTCCCTGGTGAACACTCCCGCAAAGTACTCATTAAGCACATTAGCGATGTCCGCGTCGGAGGTCCGCAGAACGCCGCTTCCGTCCTTTAAGGACCTATCATGCTTCTAATGGGCTTTCTACTATTAACATAACTGAAGAACTCCTTAGGGTTCCCTGCAGAGGCTTGCCACCCGTAGTTCTTCGTTACGTTTCGCTAGCCTAACCTTCGCCTTCACTTCCCTACACAGCGGACATACGCTTCAGTGTTCTCGTGGGAACGATTGGCCTTCGCCCTCCTATACGCTACTTTCCTATTTCGGATAGCCGAAGCGATGCCACGATTGAACCACTTAGGCTGCGTTGAAGCAGGGGTGACCGGTTTTGAGGGTATGGCAGCAGACTGCAGCACCATAAACTCATCCCGGAATGCACTCCACACTCCCTCAACATCGCCGCCAACCTCTAACCCCATCTCTGCTACGCTATCCCTGAGGCTAACAAAGTTCGCCCGCCGGAGATCGAGCTTACTGCCTCTCGAGTTACTACGCTTCACCCGAGGACGCACACACGGAACCTATAAGACCGTGATCACTCCCGCCCAACGATTCGTCAACGGTGAGGCAGTGACGAGGTTGTCTTCGGTCGTGAATACTAAGTCTAGAACGCTTTCGCCTCGTGTAGGCTCGTTGACCCATGAGTGAGGAAGTTCTCATCAGCAAAGTCAACTAGCCTCCTCCCTTCAGCATCGGCAGTCCTCTTTTTCCCACTTTATGCCGCGACAGTTGAAGTCTCCTAAAACTACACACACCCTATCCCCTAGCAGGCTACTGAGTTCGGTGTACAGGGCTGTATCGTCCTCGAGGAGGAGATGCGGAGGTCTGTACACCAAGATTAACCTATAGTTCGTCCCTCCCACGTTCAGATCGACGCCAAGCAGCTCCCGTTCCGACCGGAATGGCAGTCAACCGGACTCAACGTGTGTCTGACGTATATTAGTACCCCACCCCCCTCCCCACGGGTGCGGTCTTTGCGAAACATTCTATACCCGGGAATTTCGAACTCCCCAACGTAGTCCCTACGATCAGTATGAATCCAGGACTCGGTGATAGCAACGATATCCTGGTATTCTGATGCTAAGAGCGCCCGTAGCTCGCAAAACTTGTTCCTAATTGACCTAGCATTAAAAGCATTGCACGGAGGAGCCTTCCATTCTGACCGCCCCCTAGCACGACCCGTTTCCCGAACAGCAGGCTGTCGGGAGTTGAGAGCCCCTCACTACGAGGGGCAACTTCCGCAGGAGACTGAGCCCCCTCCAACGTAGGAGGAGGGTCACCCACCTGTACTTCGACGCACCCTTCAGTCGAAGGTATGTCCGCCACCGGCTCATCCTCATCTCTCCCCGGACTCGACCTCAACATTCTGTATAGGTTGCCAGGAGAGGAGAGAGAGAGAGAGAAGAGTTACAAGGAGTTACAAGGAAAAGAAGTACCTCAAAATGCTTGCGGCCCATACCGAGGAGGTACCAATGGCAACGGGTGCCAGGGAAAATTTTGTCTTTCAAACTATGCTAGCAGTAGTAGAAAACTGGATAGAAAAGTAGAAGGCTCTCTCCCCACCCTCCGCTCCCTCCCTGCCAGAGGCAGGTACGGAAAAAGGTTTAAGAAATACCTTGACCCTGGAAAAGTAGCCAAGGAAATTTTACAGGAAAGTGGAGAATATATAAATAGCTCTATATTTAGCTTGCCACAGAGACACCGGCAAGCGAACTCCTGCAGAGTTTTCTGAGGTTTTAATCTTAAACTATGAGTGTGTTCTGTACTTTGTCTAGCCTATTTTAAACAGATTTACACTTTGACTGGAAACATCCTCTGAGGGAAGTTGGTTCCAGATATCAACTATTTTACAGAGAGAGAGAGAGAGAGAGAAGAGAGAGAGAGGAGAGAGAGAGAGAGAGAATAGAATTATTACACTTGGAAAATAATGGAGAAACTAGCCCCTAACTTACTCTGAACCCTGTAACTTCCCAAACAACAGTGGAAAGTAGAAAAGGAAGACTGCGTCGTGTTCCCAAATTAAAGGCGAGACAGAGAACATCTTTAACCTTGAAAGAAAATAATTTTGTTGTTGGAGGACCGAGACTGTTTAATCAGCTGCCCAGGGAACTAAGGAACACGAGTCGTGTTGCTGGTTATCTTCAAAAGATTAGACGCCTAGCTCAGAACAATCCCCGATGAGCCGGGAGTACCTGGCTATGTGAGGTGGAGAGTACAAGAAACCAACTCACTACTTCACCAGGCCAACTCAAGAGGAGGGGGCGACAAGCTTCACCTTCGTGAAATGAGGAATCATCGCACGGAACATTTGAAAGGTACGAGTATTATTTTTAGGACGTAGAGAATCTGACAATAATAATAATAATTATAATAACAGATCTAATGAGATCAATATTTTTGGTAGTTTAACTTCTTTCGAAACTGCAAAAGGTCATGTGACGGAGAGAACTTGCGTTTTTACGTGGGATCCGAGCCACGGGTCTCTACATCATCTACCTAGTAAACAGATCCAATGTCGCTTAATCTCGCTGATTTAACTTGAAGCGGTGTTGTGACGTGGTTACGATGTAGACGGTAATGCAGTTGTATTTTGTCAATCACAATATTCCTTCTTCGACAGAATTTAGGTTTTTACGAGAAAAGATTGCTTCAAAAAAGTCGTAATCGTTGTCATAGCAACGTTAGTCATTCCCAGTTCCAAAGCGTGGTAAATATTTGAAATGATGGTCTCCGCTTCATATACACGATAATTATTAGGACCTAAATTACCGTATCTGGATGACACATACGATACATTATCCTAGTTAATGAGATTATAATTACTTTAAAAGACTTTTAATGTTTTTTATTTATGTAATATTATATTATAATAATAATTATTAATATTATTTATTTTATCTTTTATTTTAAGTTTAGAAAAGATTTGGAAATTTATGTTATGACAAAACCGATAATTTGTAACATAGATCAGGCCGATAAGGGATATACTGCCATATAAATGTCAACTCAAAGCGAAACTATTACACACACACACACACACACACATCTGTGTAAGGGAAGTGAACATAAAAACTCTGCCTTCTTAAAATAGCCTCGTTCTCTCTATGGGCAACATTTACTGCGACTCCTCCTCTTTTCGGCCGGCGAAAAAAACTAGTCATGGCTACGGGACCGTCAATTTCTAGATTCTACCAACTGGTTAGGTTAACTGAATGCCCAGTTAGGTTAACTGCCTTCTTAACTGCCTATTATTATTATTTATGAGTGATAAGTAGGCATGAAGATGATTAAATTACGAGTGACAAGAGCCGACGGCAAACCCGACGGCAAACCCGACGGCAAACCCGACGGCAAACCCGACGGCAAACCCCGGCAAACCCGACGGCAAACCCGACGGCAAACCCGACGGCAAACCCGACGGCAAACCCGACGGCAAACCCGACGGCAAACCCGACGGCAAACCCGACGGCAAACCCGACGGCAAACCCGACGGCAAACCCGACGGCAAACCCGACGGCAAACCCGACGGCAACCCGACGGCAACCCGACGGCAAACCCGACGGCAAACCCGACGGCAAACCCGACGGCAAACGTATTTTGATTTTTTTCCTCGAATAATAAGTGAGAAATGACGTCATTGTAGAATAAAACCTTTTCTGCCTCGATTCCAATTTCCTGTTTTGGAAACCACTTTAAAAGGAGTATGACACTCTTAAAACCAGTTTTCGCGAATTATCACGCCCTCTCAAAAAGTATTTCTTAATTTACGAATGAATGGAGGGAGGGAGAGGGAGGGAGGGGGAGAGAGAGAGGAGCAAATATTTAATTTCTTCTCTTTCTAGGGAACTGACCTTTGTGGGTTGATCACTTTATAAAGCGTTGGGTGAACGGGTTCTAACAGCTCACGGGTTCTGTACGATTTGGAGATTGTGACGTTTCACAGATTTTGGGATATCATTGTCGATATATATTTGGATGCCTGAAAGGCAGAACCATCTGAAAAACATTAAAATTCTCGCTTTTCTCCGCATGTGAACTGTATATATAGATAATTTTGTAACGCCACGTAAATATTTATACCCGAGGCGTTACTAAAGCGTGTAATAACTTGTTCACCGAACGTGTTACGAAGTGATCCATGCATAAAGATAACCCAGTAAAAAGCAAGAATTTTAACATTTTACGAATGAGTCTGTCTTTCAACCATCCAAATCGTGGCCAGTGTTGTAACACCACTTCTCGTCGATCAGCGAAGTTCACCGACATTGGGTCTGGTTACTACTTAGATGGGAGATCGTCTTTCGAGTCCAGAGGATTCCACGTAAAGCTGTAGATCCCCTTCGTCGTATGACCATTGATGTTTCGAACGAGGTTAAATAACAGCATCATTCCATTTCTCGACACCGTTATTTCAAAATCTGTTAATCATCTCTTCTTCTTTTCCTCTCGTAACAGTTAAGTTTGAAACGGTAGTAAACGTTTTCTGCATTCAAACGTTGTTCACGTTTGAACTTTTTTAAATTTAGTCTTACTACTTACGGTTGTTTGAATTATATATATGTGTGTGTGGGGGGTGGCTCAACCCACGCAGCTCTATTTGATCGGGTGGAATCAAAGGCTTTTCGTCTCATCAATTCCCCGCCTCTTACGGATTGTCTTCAATCCCTCTCTCTCTCTCTCTCTCTTCGCCGCACTGTTGTCTCGCTATTATAACGGACAAATGCAAAAAACTTCTTTTTTCTACGTGAAGGTCAAAATATGATGATAAAAACCCACTCTAATAGACAGAGTTTATTTCCACAACAGTTTCGATGCCCACTGGCATCCTCTTCGGTTGGATACAGAAAAACGAATGAACCAAAAACAAGAGGGAAAACAGTCCAGGGACCATTAAGAAATTCGCACCTAGGTTAGATCCCGTTTTCCCGACACTGGAAGGGCATTTTTATTAAAGGGACCCGCTTGTAAGTACATTCACACAAATTTAAGACGATCTTGTTCTATAAATACAGATTCTATTATTTTGACATAATTACTGCATTTATTATTGCATTTACGTTTTTTAACATTTATTATTATTATTACCTTTACACTAATTATTACATTTATTTTATTACCTTTATTATTACATTTATTGCATTTATATTTATTTCCACATTTATTACTTCCATTATTACATTTACGTTTATTATTCCATTTACATTTTACCGAAAAAAAAAAATGAACCAAAAGCGAGTAAGGAAACAATCGAGAGACCTTTAAGAAATTCACACTTAAGTTAGAACCCGTTCACCCGACTCCGTAAGGGATTTTTTGACCAAGAATCTCATTAAAGAGTCCAACTTATAAGCACCTTCGCACAAATTAAAATTATCTTCTTGTTCTATACATACAGATTCTATTATTTTTCTTTTGACATAATTATTACATTTATAAAGTACCTTACTTGATTCCCAATCTATAGCATGATTATTTTGGCTGGCGTGATAAAAAATGGCATTATTCGTATTACAACTTCTGAAGGCATATTTGTCTTCTTTAATACGGGTTTCAATATTTCTTCGTTTCTCCCACGTATACTAAATCACAACTTTTACAGGGAATGCTGTAGACACAGGCTTGTTCCTCTTTTGCAACGTTATTCCTAACCAATTTACTATTCACGGTAGACGAATATTTGAACGCCAAAGCAAACTTAAAATCTTTCTTCAACGGTTTTACTCTTTCTAAGCCGGCAATGTAAGGCAAACTCGCATATTGTTTTTGGTTAACTGAAGGTTCCCGAGGGGCATAAAAAGATTTTCTGGCTTTAAAATACGCCTTTCTGATAAACCACTCGGGATATTTTAAATCTTTGAAAATGTTCCAAATCTGAATTTTCCGGGTCTAGCAAATGTGCGCTACAAATCCTGAGTGCTCTCAGAAACATGGAAGAAATAATTGAGCTTTTAACCCCTTCATCATGATATGAAAAATAATGAATGTACGAATTACAATGAGTAGGTTTTCTATAGACCGTGAAATTGGGCTTTCCGCTTTCGTTAATGACCAAAACATCTAGAAAAGGTAATTGTTTGTCGTTCTCCCATTCATATTTAAATTTAATAGAGGGAACAAGATTATTTAATGATTGAAAGAAAGTGTCAAAGTTGTTCCAGTGGTCAGGCCAAAATGAGAAAATATCATCTACATAACGAAACCAAATTAGATTACTGGGACATATTGTTTGCAACAATTTCGACTCATAATATTCCATGTATAATGTACTCAGTATTGGGGATAAAGGGGACCCCATTCCCATACCAAAACGTTGCAAATAAAATTCTTCACCGAAGGAGAAGGCATTATTGTTAACTGAATTTTATCAGTTCTAAAAATACAGATGTGGACATGTCTAGTTCTACGTTACATGTTGGCAATTTTCTATCTAAAAAACTAAGTAGAATAGATAGTCTTAAATTTGTGCGAATGTACTTACAAGCGGGTCCCTTTAATAAAAATGCCCTTCCAGTGTCGGGAAAACAGGATCTAACCTAGGTGCGAATTCCTTAATGGTCCCTGGACTGTTTTCCCTCTTGTTTTTGGTTCATTCGTTTTTCTGTATCCACCCGAAGAGGATGCCAATGGGCATCGAAACTGTTGTGGAAATAAACTCTGTCTATTAGAGTGGTTTTTTATCATCATATTATAACGGACATTGCTCTTCTGAACACACTAACTGCATGCCTCCTCCTTTAAGGAGAGCACGCAGTACCAGACCTTCTACACTTTCTCATTCCTTTTCTGTCCAACTCTCTATTCTTTAATACTGTACAAAGGTTAATCGGTATTTTCAATCTTTCAGCTACTCAATCGGTCAACACTGGAATATTCTTCTTCAATCCATCTTTCCACCTCTCTCTGACCTACAATCTTTTAAACGCAGAATGTCCCAGCATCTCGAAAACCTTGGACCTTCATCTTGTCTCTCTTCTTTCTCTATTGAGAGGTGGGTTTTTGCGGTTCATCTTGTCTCTTCTTTCTCTATTGAGAGGTGGGTTTTTGCGGTTCATCTTGTCTCTTCTTTCTCTATTGAGAGGTGGGTTTTTGCGGTTCATCTTGTCTCTTCTTTCTCTATTGAGAGGTGGGTTTTTGCGGTTCATCTGTCTCTTCTTTCTCTATTGAGAGGTGGGTTTTTGCGGTTCATCTTGTCTCTTCTTTCTCTATTGAGAGGTGGGTTTTTGCGGTTCATCTTCTCTTCTTTCTTTATTGAGAGGTGGGTTTTTGCGGTTCATCGTCGTCTTTCTCTATTGAGAGGTGGGTTTTTGCGGTTCATCTTGTCTCTTCTTTCTCTATTGAGAGGTGGGTTTTGCGGTTCATCTTCTCTTCTTTCTCTTGAGAGGTGGGTTTTTGCGGTTCATCTTGTCTCTTCTTTCTCTATTGAGAGGTGGGTTTTTGCGGTTCATCTTGTCTCTTCTTTCTCTATTGAGAGGTGGGGTTTTGCGGTTCATCTTCTCTTTTCTCTATTGAGGGGGGTTTTCGGTTCATCTTCTCTTCTTTCTCTATTGAGAGGTGGGTTTTTGCGGTTCATCTTGTCTTTCTCTATTGAGAGGTGGGTTTTTGCGGTTCATCTTCTCTCTTCTTTCTCTATTGAGAGGTGGGTTTTTGCGGTTCATCTTGTCTCTTCTTTCTCTATTGAGAGGTGGGTTTTTGCGGTTCATCTTGTCTCTTCTTTCTCTATTGAGAGGTGGGTTTTTGCGGTTCATCTTCTCTTCTTTCTCTATTGAGGTGGGTTTTTGCGGTTCATCTTCTCTTCTTTCTCTATTGAGAGGTGGGTTTTTGCGGTTCATCTTCTCTTCTTTCTCTATTGAGAGGTGGGTTTTGCGGTTCATCTCTTCTTTCTCTATTGAGAGGTGGGTTTTTGCGGGCATTCGCCCTTGGCCCCTCCTTCCTGCATAAAAATAATGTTGGTGTTTGCTTCCGCCCGAACTGTTCATTCTGATGAAGGTCAAGCTTGTTGCTCTACCTTAGACCTACAGCTTAACGGGGAATCCGAACCACAACCTACCACGAGTGGTCAGAAATTACAAAGTCCTTGCACGGACTCGATCTCACGACCTCCAGATGAGCAGCCCAGCGTCAAACCACTAGGCCATCCTGAGTACCAGTTATCTACCAACCTATTTTTTCTAGAAGGGTGAACATATGGATAACCTGCACGTCGACTGCTTTCGCCGGGAATCGAACCCGGGACCGGTGAGTTCGTAGTCAGCGATGCTAACCACTACACCACCGAGACGCATGTTAGTTAAAATTGTCATTATTAAAAAAAATATATATATATATATATCAGTGGGAACACCCTCCCCCTCCTCCCGCGGCGGAAAACTATCCCCCAAATTAATGATATAATAAAAGGTGGTTTGCTGTGTCGCGCTTGTAAACGTACCCAAATTAAATTTAAATCCATTATGCTGCTAATGTCGCCATTATCTAATTTCAAAAGGTGCTCCAAATTTACATTATCAATTTTATTTTGTTAAAAACTTGAATAAGTTCGCCTCTCCGACTTCTCTTTTCTTTTGAATATGGACCAAGTTCGGATCTTTTCCGTTTGACTGCCGCCATTGAAACATAATTAAACTCCAGCCTTCTTTAGTTAGCTTTATAAGGCTAACTAACAAAAATATCACGACCTAACCTAACCAATCGTCAAGGTCGTACAGTTGACCTAACGATTGGTTAGGTTAGGTCGTGATATTTTCGTTAGTTAGCCTTATAAGGCTAAGTAAAGAAGGCTGGGGGCACTCACCTCTTATGTTTCAATGGCGGCAGTCAAACGGAAAAGATCCCCAAGTTCCGCTAATCTTCTTTCCCACCTTTTACGAAGTTTAGATATAAGTTTGATCGCTCCTCCCTGAAATTCTTTAGAGGTTTTTGTATCTTTCCTCATATACGGAGACCGAAACTACTGAGTACTACAAATGTGATCGAACTAAGGACCTCTTTTTATAAAGGTGATATGAAGCCATTAGAATAGCACAGGGTATACCCCGGTTTCCCGATATCCCATTTTCGCGTAGTAACCAATCAGCAGGGTGTATTTCGTGGGTATGACGCGCCCTCACACGAGACCAAAACCATTAAATTCGGTTCAGTCGTTAACGAGTAATAACGTTCGCTAACTTTAATAAATGCGTTTATCCCAAAATTTGATTTTCGGGCGTACGCCCTTTCTATTCTATACGCCTCATATGATGTCTTTAGATTTGTTCTCGAAATTTGTTAGCTTTCGTAACTATAACTCCTGAATCTTTCTCTTCCATTACAAAAAAAATGGTCTTTACCAAAACTAAACTCGACTAAACTCCCCATTTCGAGAGCCGATGCGTATTACTCTGTATTTGTTGACATGTCATTTATCGGACCAATCAACGATTTTATTAAGGTCACGTTACAACGTCTCTGTCGAGTCTGCTTCTATACGCTTTACCACCGAGTTACGTATCGTCCGCGAATTTCGAAATTTTACTAATCAAATTACAGTAATATCGAGATTATATATATATATATATATATATATATATATATATATAAAATAACTGTTGCAAGGTAATTGAATTAAGAGGTACGGGTGAAATAAAGGGGATGTGGTCGGGTCTGTATGAATGACGAGAGTAATACGTACAAGATAATTTTCATATTTAATGAATCTACTATATTATATACCACACCCAATATATATTTGACAATAACAATAAGATAAAAATATATAAAAAGGTAACGCACACAAATTTCTCAGACCATAACCTAATCGATATGCAATTAAAGTTAGCAACGAGAGAGTCAGAAGGGATATGTGAAGGTTTAAATATAAATTCAAAGAAAGAAGAGTTGGAAATGTAAATGAAAATTTAAAGTAAATTGAGAATTGGTACTTCACGAGAAGACGCCAGAAGAAATTAAACAGAAAATTAAACTTAACCCATGTTGCTGAAACATGTTCCGAAGAGGGAAAAAAGAAAACGTAGCAAGCTCGAGAGAAAAATCAGGACACTTTAGATAAAGGAAACAAACCGTAAAAAATCTCCACAGATGTAGAACTGAAGCAAGGAGACTCGAACTAGAAGTGGACCTAAAACAAATATTCATCCATAAGACAAACGAGGAAGAAAATAAAGTAGCAGAAAACCAAAACAATAACCCAAAATATTTCTGCACGTTTGCGAAAAGAAAAATGCATAATAAAGAGAGTATTGGTCCGTTGACAGATAGGGCGACCGAATACGCACATAACACAAATGACAGAAAAAATGAGCGAACTGTTTAAGGAATAATTCAACAGCTAGAAATGACAACATCTAGAAAAATAATGGGAATCATCTGGAGGAACTTCCGCAGCAGAAAAGCAAACATCATGCTCAAATTATGGAAGAGTCTAGTCCTTCCAATAATTGAGTATTGCTCAGTCCTCACAAGCCCATACAGAAAACGAGACATTGCGAACATAGAAGCCATACAAAGGACTTTTACTTCAAAGATAGAGGAAACCGAAGATGAAGACTACTAGTCTCGACTAGTAACTCTACTCTCTGGAAAGAAGACGCGAGCGGTACACAATAATATACATATGGAAAATATTCGAGGATTTTGTCCAATGATGTCGGATTCGAGACCGGTCTCGAGACTTGATTTTCTGGTCTCGGTCTCGGTTTTGGCCATGGTGGTCTCGACTACATCACTGCTGAGTATGTTGATGTTCTTCAAGTGCAACGAACACTTATCGTGTTTTAAGTAGGCAGTTAATTGCTGAAAAAATGTCACAAACTATGAATTTGTGAATAAATTATGAATAAATTTTGCAATTGTCACTGGATAACCTCTTTAGAATCTTTATTCCTGAATGTGAAATACAGAGCTTACGAATTATGCATTACACAATATTGAATACATGCAAAAATTGCATATGGTCTCGGTCTCGAGACCTTTTTTTCTGATCTCGGTATCAGGTACTTAGAGCTCGGTCTCAGCCATAGTGGTCTCGAAAACATCAGTGGTTTTGTCCCTAATCTTAGAAATGAAATAGAAACAAACTGGAATGAGAAAAGAGGCAGATTTTGTACTGTCCCAGCTGTGGTGGGACAGGGGACCATGAAAAAGAGGATGGAAAATATCCTCTGAATACGAGGCCCAAAGCTTTTTAATGTCCTGCCCAAAAGAACTGAGGAACCTCCGGCACTAACTTAATAATTTCAAGAACCTGCTGGACAGGTTCCCGTGCAAAGTCCCTCATTAGCCAGTTTGCACCTGTGGAGATTTTTACGGTTTATTTCTATTGTCTAAAAAAAAATTTGTTTTTTCTTTCTCTTGAGTTTGATGAGTTTTCTTTTTTCTCTCTTTGGAATTTGTTTCTATTATAAATTTTTTTCCTAGTCTTCCCGTGCAGTAGCTATTCCCAATTTGCTTTCTTTCAACTTTCACTTACACTTTCCCAATCTACTTTCTTTGAATTCATATTTAAACTTTCAAATATTCCTTCTGTCTCTCTGGGATGAGATTTTGGTCTCCTGGTTGCTGACTTTAATTGCATATCGATTAAACCATTATCCAAGACAACCGAGCACGAAGATTATTAACCCAGTTAATGTATTATATACAAATATACAAAGCCTGTACACTGACCATACAGACTGCAAATTACAATACCTGCAAAATTTAGCTCCGAGAAACGTACTCCCGTAAATGCGAAAAAGGCTGTAAAAATTGCATCGAAGATGCTAAAATAACAATAAAGGATTACAAAAATACAGAGTGGATAGAATTGCCTGAAGGGAAGGATGACGATGCGTTTACATGAAAAAACATACATATGTGAAATGAAGGTAAGCAAATCAAAATCAGAGTCGAAATTCTTATTTTAGACCTAAGAAAAATGAACCTAATCATTATGAACGTGTACAGCCCACCAAACACCACAAAAAGTGAATTCCAATCCGTTACAAATGAAATAGAAAACGTATTAACCCTTTCATACCTGATTTTCCTTTACTTTTCATGCCACAAAAAGACACTCGTTATATCTCTAGAATGACTAAAATCTCATAAAATTTGATGGTCTCATTTGCGCCCATACGGCATGAAAGGGTTAAAATACCAACACCTAATCATTATGAACGTGTACAGCCCACCAAACACCACAAAAAGTGGATTCCAATCCGTTACAAATGAAATAGAAAACATATTACAATACCAACACCAAATATATTAATTTGTGGGGATTTTAATTTTCCATTCATAACATGGAAGAAAAAATGACGAAGTTATACATGGTGAGAAGTTTCATGGTAACATTACAGATGATGATAGAACCCAAGCAATAATGCTACTAGATATTATGGAACATTATGCACTTACTCGGGAAATCTGTGAAGCGACTAGAAAAGAGAACGTTTTGGATTTAGTGATGGTGGTCAGAGAAATTTGCGCGCGTCACTTTTTTATTTATTGTTGCATTATTATTTACGAAAATTAAATCCAAATCGAACGGCATATTCAGATTAGAATGATATGACTATATTAACGTCATATGAGATCCCTAGTTTGTACGCAGAAAAATATTGAAAAATATTGTAAAATTTTGTATAACTTGTTTTCTTTCTATAAAAGAAAGATTCTTTGTTTTCTTTTGTTCTTTTTTTTCTTTTCCTCTTTTTTTTCTTTTCCTCTTTTTTCTGTTCTCGAGTGAACCTGGCAACTGGTCACTTTTCTTATTTTCGAAAAAACTGAGACATATCGAATTTTATGACCGTTTTCTTGGTTTCCCGGCCATACCCAATATATATATATATATATATATATATATAATATATACTGTATATATATACCTTTTCGGGGGTCTTTTTATTTTTGAATTTTGATAAAAGCGAAGCTATTTTTAATGTATTCCTTCCTCAAAGTAAACCTATAAGAAAAATATGAAATATCCAAAGGCAAAATTCTTTGTGAAAATGTGAGGGTTTAGAGCAGCGAATGCAACAGCAGACGGTTCTGAAAAATTGCTTTGAAATAGTTTTTTTTTTTTTTTTTAAATTCAAAACAATTACAATTTCCGCGATTTTGAACGCGAGAGGAACGCTTGAGGAATCGCTGAATTTGGACGCGGCCGAGCGTAGCGAGCAACTCGTCTTAGGCCTTTCTTCCTTTTATTTTTCTTTCTGAGCGAGATGCGATAGAAATGTCGGTTGGTTGGTTCATTTGGATATAAGGCTGGTTGGTTTCCTTCGGTTTTGAGAAAATGGCTGATATTATATTTTTTATTTTTCTTTATTGGATGGTTGACGTAGTTATAAATTGGTGATTGGTTGAATTTCGGTTTAACGAAAGTCATTGACTTTATTTTTCAGTCGTGATTGGTTAAATACGGTAGGTCGGAGAGACTGGTTTGTTAATTTCTAAAAATTTTTATCACCGATGTTGAATAAGATTTATTTAATTGCGAGCAGTCTTTCTCCTAATCATTAATTAGTGATAACGATGATAAGCTTTATTGGCAGGATATAAATGCTATAAAATAGTACAATATTGTTGAAGGTAATAAACGATAAGATAAATCAAACAATAATTAATTTAAAAAACTAAAAATTATGACTAAAAGAGAAATGAAACTAAGACACGTACTGATTCCGAGGGCTACGTCGCAGCCAATGTCGTAACACCGATTCCCGTTGATCAGCGAAGTTAAGTGACATTTGGTCGGATAGTAGTTGGATGGGAGACCGTTCGCTGCGTCCAGACTATGTAGCGACCCGTGGTTCGATCCCATGTAAAACTGTAGGTCCCCTTCATCATATGACCTTAGATGTTGCGAAGGAGGTTAAACAAAACCAATAATAATTATTTACTTACTGATTCCGAAATTTAGCCGATGCCAATTCCATGAAAAATTGCCGATGCCGATTCTTTGCCTAGATTCCAAAAAAATCGATTCTCTTCATAAATTTTGCTAATCTAATGTGTGAACTTTCAATTTTCATATTTTTAAATTTCAAATTAGTTTAAATGCTTCTCCTTAGCTCACTCCACAATATACAGCAGCACAATTTGTTACTCGTATAACGTAGCTAAAATGGTTAGTTTTATTATTCAGTAAAACGATAAAATAATTTTTTAATTTCCTAAATTGAATACCAATATTTAAAGTAATTGGTTTTCCTTATGTTGAACCGATTTTCTTCAACAATGTCAACAACGACAAAATTTTCCATTAAAATTTCAATTACCTGTTGGCCAATTTGAATTAAAAAATTGATAAAATTTGGGTTTATAAAATTATTAAAATACTTAAAATAAAGTCAACATAATAAGATGGTGTAAAATATATGAATTATGAAGTACAACTTAATATAGAATTCTAGAAAGGAGAGAGCCTAAATCAAGGTCTCCGAGGCTCACAATGACGTTTGTTTTAATTTGGAAAAAATTGTGTAGTGTAATATAGTGTGTAAAATGCATGTGTATGTAGTGAAGAATAGAGAGAAAAGTGTGTTTTTGAGAGCATTCTGGACTCCTCACAGGGTAGAGGAGACACGGAAAAAGATTAGGTAAGAAGGACAGTGACAGGAGAAACGAGTTTGTTCCAGCACTCACTGTTTCCTGCCTAACGTACCCCCCCCCCCCCCCCCAGCCCAGGTACTTCCCTGGTCGATTGGTGTCAACAATCTCATATATATATATATATATATATATAACGAGAGAGAGAGCGAGAATCGACTTTATAATTAGACACGTAAAATTAAAGATTATACATGCCAGTGAGGTAAAATGAACAAATTTCAAGTACATTATTGTACTCTGACACCTCATCAGGGATGGAAAGTACTCGAAATCTTTTTCCAGGTTTAAAGAGTTAAATAATGTGTATATGAGGAGCATATAAGATTTTCTCTTCACAACACTAACAACCGTTAGTGTTGTGACGTCCAAAAAAGGTTATGCGACGGGAGGAACCTACAGTTCACGGGATTCGATCCATTACCCCACCAAAAAAGACCCAGAGAAGCGCCTTAATCACTGAAATTTGAAGTCCGAGCCGATGCTCAAACCCAGACTTTCATATTTACATCCCAACGCTTTATCACTAGACTAACCTGGGATACGTCGTGGACAGTGTCGTAACACTGCTTCCCCTCAATCAGCGAAGTTAAGCGACAACGTGTCTGGAGAGTAGTTGGATGCGAGACCGTCCTTCGCGTCCAGATTATGTTCGGATCGTTCGTAAAGCCGTAGGTCCCCCTCAGTCATATGACCTTATACGTTGCGTAAAACATTAAACAACCCCATCGAATAACAACAACAGCTAGACTAACCTCGGGGAGTACACTGTCTGTAAATAAGTATAAGCAGGAATGTCTACTTATATGCATATATTCTCATTTGAATATTTGAGAGGCCCAAATTGGGGAGCTGATCCCTTTCGCGTCACGTTTTTAATTCATTTTGGTTTACGTCGAATAAATTCTAGTGAGGAATGTTGAACAACGTTTGCGATTCATCAACGTCTCGTTTACGATTCCTTTTCATTCCAATTCCGTTTTATAGAGTAACTAATTTAAATTTTATTCGTGTAGCTGAAGGACAAAGCGTATGGTAGTAACCCTCAAAATGCGTAACACTTACGGGAACGATTGATCGGGAAGTGATTGTTTGGGAAGTAAACAAATTTTCAACTAAAAGAACTATTATGTTGGGATTTGTTTTGGGACGTTGCGCCGCGTGTTTGCGCGTAAATGTTGGATATTTTGACGTTGAACGTAAAACGATTAATTTCAATGGACAACAAATTCGAACTTTTTGCCTGTTCCTTTCGAGAGTAAAATGTGGGGGGGATTCTGGTACAATTTTGCACCCAGAATACGACTCTGGATGAGGAATGTTTGCATCATCCAAAGTTTTTGAACAAATTTAATTTGAATTTCGTTTCAAAAACAGGAATATTTAGGCGTAATTGGCATCACTTAGAACTACACTTTTCGGGAGGTACTGGGGCCCAAGATGGTACTGTGCCACTAAAAATGGCTTAAATAGCAGTTAGACGAATTGCACTTAATGGGGGGACCAGTAGTTTGCCAACAAATGAGGGGTACAACTAGAAACACTGGAATGGGAGTGGTTGTGCGGGATAATATATATAACTGAGTGATAGATAACTTTCTAATGCTCATTTCGAAAATAATAGTGAAAGTCAATAAGGAACACGGAACAATACCAGAGGAACAGAATCTTTGTTGATCGGTAAATAATAATTATTAATGTTAATTTTACATGCTTACTTACGTACATAATAAGTACGTACGTGTTTGTTCTGTAAGTAACTTGGCTTTCACGTTTGATTTTACAGAAAGACATTTCAATTCTCTCTCTCTCTCTCTCTCTCGTATGTAAACAATTCACAAATAGCACGTGATGTTTTTAATAAGCAATGAACCACAAGGAAAAGGAAAATAAAACAGGAAGTCCGAGCGCTTTCGTGATATATTCACATCTTCAGGGACAAGGAAGATTATATATATTAGAGATGTGAACTTATCGGATATCCGCTGATTTGATGTTTTCTGATACCGGATATTATGGATATACGATATGAATGTAAGCTATAAGGGAAGCTTCCTATTTTTTCCTCAGAAGTTGTTTTTTTTGACTGGTGTAAATTTTTCAGTAGAAAACTATTTTGTAAATGTTATTTACGTAAAATACCCCAAAAGATACCCCAAAATGTGATTCATTAATGTGACGTACCCATTATTAATTAAATACCAATTAATTCCTTAAAATTTTAGAAATTCAAATATTTGCCAAAGACTGACGCTGAGAGTCAGTTTACTTTTCTCTATGGAAAATCTCAAACTTTTTAATTTTTAATTAAAGCTTAAATTTTTAACTTTTAAAAATGGGCCTACCAGTTAAGGTATGTTTTTACAAGAGTACATTAATTAAAAATTTAACGTAAGATTTTGGTAATATTCCTGATCTGTTAGGTTATATATTAAAACTATGTTTTATCGATTGTTTTTGATGTTGTATGAACGAAATTAACCTTCGTAATGTACACTTGTAAAAATGGGCCTACCAGTTAATACAGTACATAGTACTACTTAGCCTACTTCATGCTTATACGCTTTTTATAACAAATAGGCCAATGAAGATTCTTTTTTATCGATTTGTCATACAAATTTGCAAAGTCTGAAGAAGGGTTGTTTATTTTTGTGTGGGGGGGGGCGGGGTTAAAATATTATGAATTTAAAAGTGAGAATAATTAAAACAAAAGATTACGTTTTCAACCAAGAATAAATGCGTGTTTTGAGGGTTTTTAACCTTTTTTGTTTTTCTATCAGCTAAGGTCATATGACGAAGGGGACCTTCAGCTTTGCGGGGAATCCGAACCACGGGTCGCTACATCATCTGAACGCGGAGGAAGGCCTCCCATCCAACTAATACCGAGACCCAACGTCTTAACTTTGCTGAAAAATAAATAAATAGTTGTAATACTTTTTTATCATACTTTGTTTATGCAGATACTATCCAGTTATCTGGCAGGAAACCGGATATCTGGAAAATGTATCGGATACGCCCGGTAGTTACGGATATCCGGCACATTGCTAATTTACACACACACACACACACATATATATATATATATATATATATATATATATATTATATATACACACACTGAGTAACTATTATTTTTTTTATAATACACAAAAGGGGCGTATAATTATAGTTTGGTTAAATAAACCATTGTGATCTAGAAATGAGGGAGCTATCCATCATTCGAAAATAATAATAATAATAATAATAATAATAATAGTCGTAATAATGCTAGACAATGAGACCCATTCACGGAGGGAGATTTTGCCAAAGTTTACTTGAAATACTTCATAAAGTTGCCACAGATGGCGAGTAAGTCATTGTTTTCATGTTTGGCGGTGAAGATGCTGTTCAATATAGTCAACAGGGGCCATATTGGGGAATCTAATTGCCCAGGAGGGATCCTCTGTCTCCATTGACTTATGTTGTCGGGGTGAGACAGGTTGTACAGTCCTCCTGCACTATATATATATATATAAGGGAGACTTCGCGGAGCAATGGAAGGGTGTGATTTTCATGAAAGGAATGTGTATATCTATCTGTATCAATCAATCAAGAATGGAGTCTGCCTATCAATCAATATATCAAGAATGGAATCTGTCTATCAATTCAGTCTTTGCAGCAACTCAAATCACTGTCCACACGACAATCAAAACGACAAAACAAGTTTTTATTTGGACTTTGGGTTTCCAAAATTATTCTTTACAATCGTATGCGTCTGTTTGACGTGTATGTTTTGAGGGTTTGTGTATCTTCCTCTTGGTCCGTCTCAGTCTTCGCTTTAACTGGCGGGGCTACATCGTAGCCATTGTCGCAACACCGCTTCCCGTCGATCAGCTAAGTTAAGCGACGGTGAGTCTGGGTAGTGGTTGGATGGATGACCGTCCTCGGCGTCCAGATTATGAAGCAACCCTTAGATGGTTTGGAGCTCATTTAAAGTTGTAGGTCCCCTCCCTCATATGATCTTAGATGTTGCGTCGGGGGGTTAAACATCCCCAGTTGACATTACGTTACTTTAACTGGCGGCTGTTAGAAGTTTCCGATGATGTACCGTCCGTTGTTATAAAGTTTATTTAAAAGAGTTACATTGTTGAGTGTAACAAAATGGCGTTATTTACCATGTCCACAAGCCTCGTGCATGAACTGGACCTCCTTTAAAAAGGAAGGGCTCTTGTTTTGGTTCTGCAACCATTTGATGGTGTTCCTGGTCGATGTTGAAATTTATCGCAAGAATAAAACTTTGAACTATCTGCCTCACACACTCACCACAATCTGATTGTCCAAGCAGGGAACCAAGGCTAGATAGTGATATATGAGGAGCACCAACTGTATGCCGATGTATATTTTTTATGCAGGAAGGAGGGGCCAAGGACGAATGCCCGCAGAAGCGCACCCCCCCCTAGAAGAAAGAGAGAGCCAAAAAGTCAACGTCCAGGTTTTTGGAAATGCCTAGACACTCTGCGTTTGAAGGATTGGAGGGCATAGACACGGGGAAAGATGAATTAAGGAAGATTGTTCCAGAGTTGACTGGTTGAGTAGATGAAGGATTGAGAATACCGATTAACCTTTGCGTTAGATAGATGGACAGAAAAGGAATGAGAAAATGTAGAAAGTCTGGTGCTGCGTGCTCTCTTTGAAGCAGGAGGCATGCAGTTAGAGTAAAGAGAGAGTGAGGCAACATTGCGGATTAAAGATAGTCACTAAGAGGCGAGGAATTGATAAGACGAAAAGCCTTTGATTCCAATCGGTTAAGTACGGCTGTGTGGGTTGAGCCACACCATACATGAGAAACATACTCCATACAGGGGCGGACAAGGCTGTACAGAGACCAACTGAGCGGGTGTGAAGAAACTGCAAAGCCAGTACAGCACACCTAACCTCTCAGAAGCTGTTTTAGAAAGAGAGTATGTGTGATCTTCCCAGGAAAGATCACGAGAAAAGGAAACGCCAAGAATGTTAAGAGAAGAGGGAGGATTGAGTTATGTATTGTTAGAGGTAAAGGGATAGTCGTGTGGAAGAGTGTGACGAGTAGACAGATGGAGGAACTGAGTTTTTGAGGCATTGAAAGCCACAAGGTTTTCTCTCCCCCAATCAGAGATAGTAGAAAAATCAGAGGTCAGGTGCTTCATAGCCGTTCTACGCGAATCATGGAGTGACTGTTAAGAGGGACGCTTTGGGAAGCGGGTGGAGAAGTGAAGAGTGGAATCATCGGCATAGGAGTGAATAGAACAGGAAGTGCGAATTAAAAGATTATTAATAAATAAAAGGAAAAAGTGGGTGACAGGACAGAACCCTGAGGAACACCACTGTTAATAGCTTTAGGAGAAAAACAGTGGCCATCTACAACTGCAGCTATAGATCGGCCAGAAAAGAAATTAAAGATGAAGGCACAGATAGAAGGATAGAAACTGAAGGAGGGCAGTTTGGAAATTAAAGATTTGTGCCAGACTCTATCAAAAGTGTTTGATATGTCTAGCGCAATAGCAAAAGTTTTACCGAAATTCCGAAAGGAGGATGACCAAGAGTCAGAGAGATATGCAAGAAAATTGCCAGGAGACCGTCCCTTGCAGAACCCATACTGACGATCTGAAAGAAGACTGTAAGAAGAGAGGTGTTTAAGAACTTTCCTGTTTAGGATAGATTCAAAAACTTTAGAAAGGCAAGAAATCAAAGCACTTGGACGATAGTTGGACGGTTGAGAGTGGTCACCCTTCTGTGGGACAGGCTGAATGAAAGCGAACTTCCAGCAGGAAGGAAAAGTACCAGATTAGAGAAAAAGACGAGTGTGTTTGCCTAGGCAGGGTGTCAGCACAGAAGCATAGTTCTTAAGAACAACATGAGGAACACCATCAGGACCGCACGCCTTCCTAGAGTTGAGCCCAGATAGGACAGAAAAAAACAATTTTAGAAGAGATTCTAATTTCAGACATAATAAAGTTAGAGGGGGTAGAAGATGGAGGAACAGCACCGGAATCGTCCAGACTTGAATTGTAAACGAAAGTTGGAGGATCCAAAGGCCGGATTGGAGCGATAGGACAGGAAATAGATATAAGATTGTGGTCAGAGGAGCCCAACGGAGTAAAAATTTTGGCAAAGTAAGAAGAAGGATGAGAGGTAAGAAATAAATAAGGCTAATGTCTTATATGCTCAAAAGAAAACCGTCCAAAACACCAATCGTCAGTGATCGTCTCCCATCCCCTAAACTTGCTGACATTCACTATACTATAAGTGGGACAGATCCAGGCTTCAGCTCCAGCTTCAAGTTCCGGAGCACTCCGATAAGTCTGGCTCCAGCTCTGCTCCGGTTCCAGAGCAGAGTTTAAACATTTGGCCTCCGGCATCTGGCTTCGGAGCCGGAGCACTGACAACCCTAGTTCCTGTTATTAAACTATTTTATTTTCCAACTATTCTAGCAGTTGTAGAAAACTGGATAGTAAAGCATAAGACACACTCTCTCTCCACCCTCCTTAACAGAGGCGGGTACGGAAAAAGGTTGAAGAAAATACCTTAACCCTGGAAAAGTAGCCGAGGAAAATTTACAGGAAAGAGAAGAATATATAAGGTAGCTCAACAATTACGCTTTGCACACACAAATCGTCCACTAGATGGCACCGTTGTATGAACTAATAATATATTTGTGCTGTCTCGAACGTATAGTTTGAATTTTGTACAAAATATCTACACTTTTATTTACCAAAGTATCAGACCAACCGAGAGAGAGAGAGAGAGAGAGAGAGTTACAAGGAGTTACAAGGAAAAGTAGTACCTCAAAAGGCCTTGCGGCCCATACCGAGGAGGTACCAATGGCAACGGGTGCCAGGGAAAATTTTGTAAAAGTTTATTTTCTTTCAACTATCCTAGCAGTAGTAGAAAACTGGATAGAAAAGTAGAAGGCTCTCTCCCCACCCTCCGCTCCCTCCCTGCCAGAGGCAGGTACGGAAAAAGGTTGAAGAAAATACCTTGACCCTGGAAAAGTAGCCAAGGAAATTTTACAGGAAAGTGGAGAATATATAAAAAGCTCTATATTTAGCTTGCTCACAGAGACCCGAGCAAGCGAACTCCTGCAGAGTTTTCTGAGGTTTTAATCTTAAACTGTGAGTGTGTTCAGTACTTTGTCTAGCCTATTTTTAAACAGATTTACACTTTGACTGGAAACAACCTCTGAGGGAAGTTGGTTCCAGATATTAACTATTTTATAGGAAAAGAAATTTCCGCAGACTGAGGTCCTAAATGTCTTTACACACTCAAATAGTGTGCAAGATTTCGTCTAACCTTTTCTTGAACTGATCCACAGAGGAACTGTTCACAACTTCCGAAGGTAACCTGTTCCATGTGTCACAGATCTTATACGTAAAGTAATTCCCACACACACTAGTCCTAAACCGTTTCAAATCCAACTTCCAACCATTGTTGCGAGTTGGGTTATCATTTAAACTAAACATACTTCTAAAATCGACATCGTTGAACCCGTAAGAGCTTGAAAACCTCGATCAGTTGACCGCGCAGCCTCCGAGTTTCAAGCGAAAACAAGTTCAGGGCGCGTAACCGTCGATTGTAGCCCATATGCCTAACGGAAGGGATTAACTTTGTGGCCCTCGCCTGCACTCGCTCCAGCCTCTCAATATCTTTCCTGAGGGTGGGCGACCAGAACTGCACAGCATACTCCAGGTACGGCCGAACAAGGGAATTGTACAGTGAGAGCACAATCTCCTTGTTCCGAAACTGAAATTGCCTCCTGATATAACCCAATAGTTTCTGGGCTTTCTTTTCCACCTCTACACACTGTTTCGTAAACTTAAGGTCGCTGCTAATTAGCACACCCAAGTCCTTTTCTAAATCAGTCACCTCGATATTACTACCCAACATCGAGTAGTCCGACTTGGGATTGGCGTAGCCAATGTGCATCACTTTGCATTTACCCAAGTTAAACGGCATTTGCCATTTTTCGGACCACTCTCCTATCCTACCTAGGTCCGCACGCAGTTCCTCGATCGCTTCGGGCGTCCCAACATTGGCCCCAAGCTTGGTGTCATCAGCGAATTTGGCGATCCGACTGACGATGCCACCGTCGATATCATTTATGTAAATGGTAAACAACAGTGGCCCCAAAACGGAACCCTGAGGAACCCCACTAGTGACCGAGGCCCAACCCGAACTAGCCCCTTTAATTACCACCCTCTGCCGCCTATTCCTCAGCCAGTTTTCAATCCACCTACCTATTTCCCCACCGATACCCAGCGCGCGCACTTTCGCCATTAGCCGGCGGTGAGGTACCTTATCAAAGGCTTTCTGAAAGTCGAGATAAAGTATATCAATCGCCCTACTCTTATCGTACTCACTCAACATGACGTGGAAAAACTCGAGCAAGTTGGTGAGACACGACCTATGCCGTCTAAACCCATGTTGGGAGTCCCCAAGCAGCTTGTAGGAATCCAAATGGTCAACGATCTATCAGCTATTATCCTTCTAATAATTTACCTACAACTGAAGTGAGACTAATGGACGATAGTTCCCTGGACTTTCGTGATCCCCTTTCTTAAAGATAGGGGTCACGTTGGCTCCCTCCAGTCACCAGGCACCTGGCCCATCTCCAACGATTTGTTGAAGACTGTAGCCAGGTGGGGAGCCACCTGGTCGCGCACTTCTCGCAACACTGGGGAGAAACTGGTCTGGCCCAGGAGCCTTAAACGCGCTCAGTTTGTCTATTCTATCGCAACGACTGTCGCGGTACATCTAACACTATCCAGGCCAACCTTCGTGCCTCACAGCTGGCTCGGGGATGACGCGGGTATCCTCCCTGGTGAACACTCCCGCAAAGTACTCATTAAGCACATTAGCGATGTCCGCGTCGGAGGTCCGCAGAACGCCGCTTCCGTCCTTTAAAGGACCTATCATGCTTCTAATGGGCTTTCTACTATTAACATAACTGAAGAACTCCTTAGGGTTCCCCTTGCAGAGGCTTGCCACCCGTAGTTCTTCGTTACGTTTCGCTAGCCTAACCTTCGCCTTCACTTCCCTACACAGGCGGACATACGCTTCAGTGTTCTCGTGGGAACGATTGGCCTTCGCCCTCCTATACGCTACTTTCCTATTTCGGATAGCCGAAGCGATGCCGATTGAACCACTTAGGCTGCGTTGAAGCAGGGGTGACCGGTTTTGAGGGTATGGCAGCAGACTGCAGCACCATAAACTCCTCCGGAATGCACTCCACACTCCCTCAACATCGCCGCCACCTCTAACCCCATCTCTCCTACGCTATCCCTGAGGCTAACAAAGTTCGCCCGCCGGAGATCGAGCTTACTGCCTCTCGAGTTACTACGCTTCACCCGAGGGACGCACACACGGAACCTAATAAGACCGTGATCACTCCCGCCCAACGATTCGTCAACGGTGAGGCCAGTGACGAGGTTGTCTTCGGTCGTGAATACTAAGTCTAGAACGCTTTCGCCTCGTGTAGGCTCGTTGACCCACTGAGTGAGGAAGTTCTCATCAGCAAAGTCAACTAGCCTCCTCCCTTCAGCATCGGCAGTCCTGTTTTCCCACTTTATGCCGCGACAGTTGAAGTCTCCTAAAACTACACACACCCTATCCCCTAGCAGGCTACTGAGTTCGGTGTACAGGGCTGTATCCTCCTCGAGGAGGAGATGCGGAGGTCTGTACACCAAGATTAACCTATAGTTCGTCCCTCCCACGTTCAGATCGACGCCAAGCAGCTCCCGTTCCGACCGGAACTGGCAGTCAACCGGACTCAACGTGTCTCTGACGTATATTAGTACCCCACCCCCCTCCCCACGGGTGCGGTCTTTGCGAAACATTCTATACCCGGGAATTTCGAACTCCCCAACGTAGTCCCTACGATCAGTATGAATCCAGGACTCGGTGATAGCAACGATATCCTGGTATTCTGATGCTAAGAGCGCCCGTAGCTCGCAAAACTTGTTCCTAATTGACCTAGCATTAAAAAGCATTGCACGGAGGGAGCCTTCCCTATTCTGACCGCCCCCTAGCACGACCCGTTTCCCGAACAGCCAGGGCTGTCGGGAGTTGAAGAGCCCCTCACTAACGAGGGGGCAACTTCCGCAGGAGACTGAGCCCCCTCCAACGTAGGAGGAGGGTCACCCACCTGTACTTCGACGCACCCTTCAGTTGAAGGTACGTCCGCCACCGGCTCATCCTCATCTCTCCCCGGTGGGGGCCCATCATCTCTCCCCGGACTCGACCTCACCATTCTGTATAGGTGCCGGTCGAGCAGCGCGCCTAGCACACCTTTACCCTTGTTATTGAGGTGGACACCATCCCTCTGGTAAAGGTCCCACCTACCCGAAAATGCATCGAAGGGGTCAATAAACTTCACGCCCAGCGGAACGCACAAGTCTTGTACCCTCTCGTTGATGCCAATGACCTTACTGAGCGCGTGGTCACTGGCATTCATTCGCGGTAAAATACCCATTAACATTCCCCTGTCTGTCTTCAGTTTTAGATCATCCGCAAGAGACATGATCTCGGTGATGATCCCTTCTGTAAGACCTACCCCACCGCCTTTGAGGAACAGGTCATTGCCACCAGCGTGGACAACGATCGCAGTCCTCCGACTAGCCACGCGCACCTTCTCTACCTCCTTCCT
The DNA here is from genome assembly GCA_023014485.1 of Bathynomus jamesi. NCBI lineage: Eukaryota > Metazoa > Arthropoda > Malacostraca > Isopoda > Cirolanidae > Bathynomus > Bathynomus jamesi. The sequence goes on along the minus strand of JAJOZX010000737.1, from coordinate 75,910 downwards.
TAAGTGCGCCGTTCCCCGCCCAGGTAAGCACCTTACCTTCCTCCCATCCCGGTTTGCAGAGCAAAGTACTTCTCCTGGCCCCTGATCTGCGAGTCCCCAATCAAAACGGTGTCTTCCTCCTTCGAGCACAGGAGACTAAAGCGGTTAGAGGTCTTGACAGGGGCAACTGGGGTCTCAGGCTTCGGCTTCGCAGCCTTCTTGCCCGAGACCTTTCGAAACCCGTCGCCACCCATACACGCAGTTACACCACCCGACCCACCCCGACAGGTAGCTACATCCTTCGGTTTCTTTGGGCCATCAGCAGGCCCCTTCCCACCCTTTTTCTTCATTGGCCCCTCCCCCACCCTTCTCTATCGATCCCTTCCCACCCTTCTCTATCAGCCCCTTCTTTGAGCCCTCCCTTTGTTCTAGATACTTAATCTTACAGTTTGAATCTGCTGGTGTGTTTTTAATTTGATCTTGTCCACTGGGTTGGATTTCCAGTGCTACGACCCTAGCTTCAAGCTTTTTTACTAATTCCTTTAGCTCTTTAACTTCCTTTTCGTGGTTGTCTCTAAGTTTACAAAACAAACATACACTAAGGGATGTGATATCGCTGATACTACCCTCTGGGAAGTCTACGCACCAATGATTAACTTTACATTTAAAGCATTCTGCTTTCAATTTAGCTGGCCCTGCCATATTTTCTCTTTTTTGTTTTTTCTGAATACTCTGAATAAGATAAAGCGTTCTAGCAATGAAAACTATCCAAAAACGTTATGACCAGTATATAAAAAAGGGGGGGGGGGTGAATTCATCCCGCGCGTAGACGCATCCGCCTTTTTGCAAGTGACGTTCATTCCTTCCAGAAGACTACACCTCTCCTGCTGCCGCACCGACCAAAGGTCTCCCCAGGGCCGGACCGTCCCAAACGTGTCGCAGCTACCAACTGACAAACACTCGCGACGCAAGCGTCACGGATTTTCCGCCAGGAGCGACAGCGAGATGCAGCCCCTTACTAAGTCTTACTAGTCACTCACAAGCGGCCAGACTCTTAGAATCCAGTGTTCAAGGGATATCCCACCAGACCCAGAGGCTACGCCCGAGACTTTACGCTGGCCTGGCAGCCAGCTGGGCAGTAAAGCTCTCTCACCTCAGAGCAGTACAGCCAAGCACCATCAATTGGTCACCAAAGAACGGTCGCAGGGGGCTGGTCAGGCCATTACGCGTTAGGAATGGGCTTAACGGGGCACTAGCCACACTCCATTCATCGCGCCCCTACGCCTGGGACCCCTCCATCCCAGTCTCTCACAACCTACGAGCGTTAAATGGTGTTATTTATAGAGGTTCCAAAGCCTCTCTTCCCACGCATGAGGTAGCAGTAGGGTCCTAATAGTAAAAGAAGAGAAAAAGACTTAATACTAAAAGAAAAGTTTTTTTTTTTTTTTTTTTTTTCAGTGAGAGAGAGAACAACCTTAACGTAATCTAAAAGGACAGAGTAGGGATGGGATGGGGTCCTAGTAACCCACGGGACGGGATTGTGCAAAATACTTTACCCGCCCTCCCGAAAGAGAGAGAGAACCTAAAGGAGCTGGCAGCCAGTTCCTCTAGAATCCCACGACTCGGGACCGGAGGGCTGTCACACCCCAAGTATAAAGTTTACTACATCCAGAAGAAATGTGCATAACCTTTATACCCCCTGCGGGGTAAAATAAAATAAAATAAAATTTAATATCGCAGGAACATTCTGACTTTGCAATTTACGAAGCAAATTTAGTGATTACATTAGTTTTACTGATTAATGAGCGGTTATATATATATATATATATATATATATATATGAGATTGTAGACAGCACTCGACCAGGGAAGTACTCGGGGGGGGGGGACGTTAGACAGAATATAGGGAGTGCTGGAATTCCCGTTTCTCCTGTACTGTCCTCCTTAGCTGATCTTTTTCGTGTCTCATCTACCCTATGAGCAGACCAGCAGGCTCTCAAACACACTTCTCTCCCTATTCCTCAGTACATATATATATATATATATATATATATATATATATATATATATATGCATCTTACACACTATAATTTTTTCAAAAAAAAAAAAATGGTATCAACTTCAAGAGCCTCGGAGGCCAGTGGGGAGGGGACTATAAATGTTCCTACTTCTGGCTCCCCTGCTGCCGATACCGGGAACGCAGACCCGAGCAGCGGGGCTGGATCTGCTACCGTCCATTCGAGATGTTCTGTACCTCTGTCCGATTCACGTTTTATAAACGTCTGCAATATTCGTGGACTTTTCTCACATTTTCAATCTGTTGAACACCACCTCTCTTCCTCTAAACCTCATCATCTTTTCCTCACTAAAACTCAGGTGTCTGGGACGACTGACAACAACCCCTTTTCTGTACCATCTTACTTTCTCTATACGGTACTCAATTTCACTCCAAAGGTGGATGTTACGTATATGTACGCAATGACCTAACTTGTTCTCGTATTTCCGAACTAGAATCTTTCAAATTCTATACCCTCTGGCTACGTCTTATATGGCAATCTCAAACTAAATACATCTGCGCTGTTTACCTTTCTCCTAATTCTACTGACTATCCAAAATTCTTTGACTATCTCACTTCCAAAGTGGAATACATTCTTTCTCGCTCTCCTTTTGCTGAAATCTCCATTTTAGGAGATTTCAATGTTCACCACCACCTTTGGCTTTACTCCCATTCCACAAACATCCCTGGTGGACAAGCTTACAACTTTTCTATCCTGAATGACCTAGAGCAGATTGTACAGCACCCTACTCGTGTCCCCGATCGCCTTGGAGATAGGCCCAACATTCTGGATTTGTTTTCGTACGTCTCATCCTTCTTCTAACTCTGTCAAGCTTTTTTCTCCGTTGGGCTCCTCCGACCACAATCTTATGTGTTTCCTATCGCTCCAATCCGGCCTTTGGATCCTCCCAAGAGGAGGCGCCTTTGGCACTTCAGCGCCGCTGATTAGGGGACCTTAAGCATTACTTCTGTGATTTCCAATGGAATGATTACTGCTTCCGTGGCCGGGGCCCCTCCTAGTGTGCTGAGCGCATCACGGAGGTGATTCTCTCGGGCATGGAGGCGTACATTCCATATTCTATTCCTACTACTAATGCTAAAAAAATTGGTTTAACTGACCTTGTTCGCAACAGAAAGGAAGCTTTCAGAAGGTACCGTCGCCATCGAACTTCTGACTCACTCAGCTTATATTTCTGCCCGGAATCTTGCAAAATCTGTTCTTCGACTCGCCAAAAATTCCTTCATCAGACAAAAATGTGAAAATCTATCTAATTCTAATTCTTCTCGCTCTTTCTGGCATCTAGCTAAGAACCTCTTCAACAACTTTACTTCCTCTTCTTTCCCTCCTCTTTATCATTCCGACGGTTCAGTTGCCGTCTCTTCTCCTGACAAAACTGAACTCTTCGCTCAAACTTTCGCTTCCAACTCAACCATGTAAAGGGTTCAGGGTTTCCGGGTTTGGATACAACTTCAAGTCGACTCATCTTTTCGTCCCGTTCTGGGGTTGGTGTGTGATTGCACACCCACACTCAGGATGGTAACGTGGCCATTGATTCTTTACTATTTGTTCAATTATTCCCAGTGGACCACAACTAAGTAAATTAATGTATTTATTGCTATAATAACTTCAGAATTTAACTTTTTACCATCAATATAAACTGTTTTATTAGAAAACACCAATATTTTTCTTTTTTCTTTTTGACATACCAAAAGCTTTTGATAGTCTGGCACAAATCTTTAATTTCCAAACTGCCCTCCTTCAGTTTCTATCCTTCTATTTGTTCAGTCATCTCTAATTTCCTTTCTGACCGTTCTATAGCTGCGGTTGTAGATGTCCACTGTCCTTCTCCTGAAGCCATTGACGGTGGTGTTCCTCAGGGTTCTGTCCTGTCACCCACTCTTTTCTATTTATTAATGATTTTAATTCGCACTTCCTGAACTATTCACTCCTCTGCCGATGATTCCACTCTTCACTTCTCCATCCGCTTCCCAAAGTGTCCCTCACAGCAATCACTTCATGATTCGCGTAGGACGGCTATGGGACACCTGACCTCTGATCTTTCTGCTATATCTGGTTTGGGGCAGAGAGAACCTTGTGGCTTTCAATGCCTCAAAAACTCGGTTCCTCCATCTGTCAGTCGTGTGGAAGATTGTAACGAATAATCTCCTTACCTTCAACAATACACAACTGAATCCTCCCTCATCTCTTAGCATTCTTGGCGTTTCCTTTTCTCATGATCTCTCCTGGAAAGATCACATACTCTTTTTCTAAAACAGCTTCTAAGAGGTTAGGTGTGCTGTACCGCCTCCGCGGTTTCTTTACCCCAACTCAGTTGCTTTGTACTGGGGTCTTGTTCGCCCCTGTATGGCATATGCTTCTCATGTATGGTGTGGGAATCAAAGGCTTTTCGTCTCAGCAATTCCCCGCCTCTTACTAATTGTCTTCAGTCTCTCTCTCCGCCGCAGTGTTGCCTCACTCTCTCTCTACTATCGCTATTATAACCGACACTGCTCTTCTGAACACTCTAACTGCGTGCTTCCTCCATTAAGGAGACCATGCAGCAGCAGACTTTCTACACTTTCTCATTCCTTTTCTGTAGTGATGGGACGATTAATCGGAATCGAGAATCGGAAGAATCGAGCATTTTTCAGGAATCGGAATCGAGAGAATTGTACCATGATTTCCGATTCTTAAAACAATTCTTTAACTTTTAATTGAACCAGTTTTGCAATGTAAACTTTAAAATTTAAATGAAAGAGGATAACAAATTTCATTTTTATTGTATTGTAGCTATACATTAAAACATGTATATCCATGATGTGTAATCAAGAAGATTAAAATGAATTGTTACAACTTAGTTGATTTTTATTTTTAAACCAATCTATTATAATTTATAATTTATATTACCATACTCATAATGTAAATAGTTAATCTTACCAGAGTAAAATATGACAATTTCCAGAAAAACAAGTATAGAATTATATTTAAAAATATTGAGAATCGGAATCGAGACTTTTTAGTGGTATCGGAATCGGAATCGTTAAAAATTTTGGTATCGTCCCATCACTACTTTTCTGTCCATCTATCTAACGGAAGAGTTAATCAGTATTTTCAATCTTTCATCTACTCAACCGGTCAACTCTGGAACAATCTTCCTTAATCCATCTTTCCTCCTGTCTATGACCTCCCATCTTTCAAACGCAGAATCTCTAAACATCTCTGGACCTTGATTTTGGCTCTCTTCTTCTTCTATGGGGGGACGCTTTTGCTGGCATTCGCCCTTGGCCCCTCGTTCCTGCATAAAAAGACGTAAACAAACCGGATTGCTGATGTTGTGTACGAATGTGCGTATAGTATTTTTTAGTCGTAATATTGTGTCGTGGCCGTACCAGTTTGCCAAGCATAGATAGTAAATCGTACGGTTGCGAGAAAATGACACCTTTTTTTGTAATAGATTAAAAAGTCATAAAAAGCAGGTACTCTTGAGCACCCCCCTAAACCATTACTGTGACTAACTAAAATTCAAGGTGTATAAACGCTGCAAACACTTAGTACTTATTAGAAACTATCACACACACAATTCGGAGAATTATGCAAATTGCAACTACTCTCAACGATGTATCACAATTACACTGAATAAATCCAAAGATACACTGTACACAAACTGCAAGCACGCTTGCACATACTATTATAACCCCCACGCTACGGAGCCGGAGCGTGGGGAGAGCACGCTCAGTTCTGGAGCAGGAGCTAAGTCACTGGAGCACTCCCGAGCCGGAATCAGGAAACTCTGAGCACTGCCTACCTTAACAGAATCTTCCTGAATGGACCGAAAGGTGTTGTGTTTGAGTCTCTCTCTCTCCTCTCTCTCTCTCTCTCTCTCTCTCTCTCTCTCTCTCTCGAGGTGACTGATTTAGAAAAGGACTTGGGTGTGCTAATTAGCAGCGACCTTAAGTTTACGAAACAGTGTGTAGAGGTGGAAAAGAAAGCCCAGAAACTATTGGGTTATATCAGGAGGCAATTTCAGTTTCGGAACAAGGAGATTGTGCTCTCACTGTACAATTCCCTTGTTCGGCCGTACCTGGAGTATGCTGTGCAGTTCTGGTCGCCCACCCTCAGGAAAGATATTGAGAGGCTGGAGCGAGTGCAGGCGAGGGCCACAAAGTTAATCCCTTCCGTTAGGCATATGGGCTACAATCGACGGTTACGCGCCCTGAACTTGTTTTCGCTTGAAACTCGGAGGCTGCGCGGTCAACTGATCGAGGTTTTCAAGCTCTTAGAGGGTTCAACGATGTCGATTTTAGAAGTATGTTTAGTTTAAATGATAACCCAACTCGCAACAATGGTTGGAAGTTGGATTTGAAACGGTTTAGGACTAGTGTGTGTGGGAATTACTTTACGTATAAGATCTGTGACACATGGAACAGGTTACCTTCGGATGTTGTGAACAGTTCCTCTGTGGATCAGTTCAAGAAAAGGTTAGACGAAATCTTGCACACTATTTGAGTGTGTAAAGACATTTAGGACCTCAGTCTGCGGAAATTTCTTTTCCTATAAAATAGTTAATATCTGGAACCAACTTCCCTCAGAGGTTGTTTCCAGTCAAAGTGTAAATCTGTTTAAAAATAGGCTAGACAAAGTACTGAACACACTCATAGTTTAAGATTAAAACCTCAGAAAACTCTGCAGGAGTTCGCTTGCTCGGTGTCTCTGTGAGCAAGCTAAATATAGAGCTATTTATATATTCTCCACTTTCCTGTAAAATTTCCTTGGCTACTTTTCCAGGGTCAAGGTATTTTCTTCAAACTTTTTCCGTACCTGCCTCTGGCAGGGAGGGAGCGGAGAGTGGGGAGAGAGCCTTCTACTTTACTATCCAGTTTTCTACTCCTGCTAGGATAGTTGAAAGAAAAATAAACTTTTACAAAATTTTCCCTGGCTCCCGTTGCCATTGGTACCTCCTCGGTATGGGCCGCAAGGCCTTTTGAGGTACTTCTTTCCTTGTAACTCTCTCTCTCTCTCTCTCTCCTCTCTCTCTCTCTCTCTCTCTCTCTCAAATATATATTTTTATGAACATTCGGTGGCATATCACAGTTGCTAACTTATTTCTGTTTTTGTTACAGAAAAAAATATTGCGTTGTTTTCCCAAAAATATTTTTGGAAAAGTTAGGTCTCATTGCCCCTGTTCAGTCTCCAAAACATCATCTCCGCCCATGTTCCCTTAATCCGAAACCGATGCGTTTCCAATATCATTCCTCTAAGGAATTAAGGTCGCGATTATATATATACAGGCCCGGATTTAGCTATAGGCGAACTAGGCGATCGCCTAGGGCCTCGCGCCAAAGGGGGCCTCGCTCAAGCCGTTTTGCGCGTTCTGTTCAAGTGATCTTCATAGAGTTCTAAATCATTAATAACTTAAAGTACTTTGCAGGTTTATACCTGATAAAACAGATCTCGGAAATGCCCTTGTTTATATAGTGCAAAAACAACTAAGTGAGATTTATCCTAATGTTTATGTTGCACTTCGAATAGTATTAACCATCCCAGTTACGTTTGCTTCGGCTGAAAGAAGTTTCTCGCGTCTCAAACTTATTAAAACATATTTGCGTTCCACCATGTCTCAAGCGAGATTGCAATCATTAGCTATGTTATCAATAGAAAACGATATAACAAATTCATTAGATTATTCTCAATTAATTGAAGAGTTTAGCTCGAAGAAAAGTAGAAAAGCATTGCTGTAATATTCAAGGAGCATCTGAACCAAATATTAAAGCATTAATATTTAGCCTGATAAGTCGATCGCTCACTATTATAAAAAATGAAATGTCAACATCTCTTATGCATCACACATGAAAAACGTTTGTATACTATGGAAAGTCATTACCTATAATATTATATAAATCTTAGAAATCATTGTCTTATATTTTCGATACAAATCTTGATTCATATTATAATTTATATTTATTTGTATGGTTTATTTATATTTCTTATACAATTTCCATGCGTGATTATTTTGGTTTGGTTTAATTTTTAAGTGCTGGCATAGTTCTGTCTATGCGGGATTCTAATATTGCTGGTATAGTACCGATAATTAAGTCCATATTTTTATATACTGTATATAGGCCTAGGGCCTCGCAATTTCTAGATCCGCCTAGGGCAGTGGTCGGCGAACAGGGGTAAATTACCCCAAATGGGGTACATTTAAAGATTTTGGGGGTAATGCGTGCGGTATGAGAGAGACCATATGCAACAATTTTAAGAGCAATTGGCTTGTTTTTGTTTACTTTGAAGTCTGGGGGTAATTTCATTTTACTCAAATAGATTTTTGGGTAATACCCAAAAAAGTTCCCCGACCCATGGCCTAGGGCCTCGCAACGTCTAGATCCGCCTAGGGCCTCGCAACGTCTAGATCCGGCCCTGTATATATATATATATATATATAATATTTAGGAGAAATCCAATGACAAGGAGAAATGTAAATGCCATGAAAAGTCTTCTTTAATGCGCAACGTTTCGAGCAAATACGCTCATCTTCAGGCTGTATGATAACAATGTGAAATTAAAATCAATAATTGAATGAAAAACCAGACAAAGAAAATTTCTATAACCTATTCATAAAGGCAAACTTTAAAAGACTGAAAAAAGAGGGTTAAATTCTAAGTTATACAGATTTACATTTAAAATTAAGAAGCTATTTTTAAATACATATAGTAAATGTGAAATTAATACACTGGAAAAATTAACAATAGTACACTGGAATAATGAAACTAACTAACCTTTCACTGCAATTTCCGAGGCTAGACTGATTTAAGCACAAAACGAGAAAACATAACATAAGATAAGATAAGATAAGATAAGATGGTGAGGGCGATTGGGGAAGGAGGAGGGATTATAAAAAGTTTAAAGGGACGGCTGATGAGTCAACATTTAACGTAGGGGTCAAAGTTTTAATATAAAGCGATTCCAAAATTCTAAGTGAGTTGTGACAAGTATTACAACCAAGAATTTTAAAATTGTCTAAAGTGACATCAGTTTTACATTTGATACTGTGTTCCCGAATGCTAGAGACTTCTTTAGTTTTTAAAATTTTACCTGTTCGGCCACTTATTCCCATATGCGAATAAAATCTAGCCCTGAGAGAGCGAACAGTGCTGCCAATGTAATTCCCAAGGAGACACCTAGGGCAGGTAAATAAATATACAACACCGCTACGCAACGAGTCAGGGGTTCGATCCTTCGCTGAGAAAAAGCTACCTAAAGACGTTTTATTAATAAATATGATGCGGAAATCAGTATGATAAAAAATTTCCTTAACAACTTTGTAAATTTAAGCTTAAATTCCTTATTCAAAGGACCCATTTCAGGTACCAAGAAATATTTTATATCCTTCGGCACTGTAATACAAGGAAGTTGAGGGCTATAAACATTATTTAAGAAGGATCTAATTAGTTTATCTACATATTGAACAGGAAAACTATTATTGGTAAAGTATGATCTTAGATTATTAAATTCATCATTAAGTAATGTAAAACTAGAGGTCAAATTATATCCTCTGAACAGGAGAGTTTTAATACAAGACATCTTATAGTTGAAATCAGTAAAACTAAAAAATTCATGCCCAAACCAGTGAAAGTGGGTTTCCTGTAAACTGATGTAGTAATAGAATCACCGTTTTCGAAATTAAAAGATCTAAAAAGGGAAGGGAGCCATTTTTCTCAGTTTCATTGTATACGTTATATTGGGGTGCAAAGAATTTAGGAAGTTAAAGAATTGTTGCGCTTGTACCGCATTATCAAAGACAGCTATCGAATCATCAACGAAGCGTCGATAGAAAATTGGCTTGAGATGAGTTGGAGATTGACTAAAAATTACACTTTCTAAATGAGTCATAAAAAAATCAGCTGCTAACGGTCCGACAGGTGATCCCATCCCTACACCATCAATTTGTTGGTAAACCTTATTGTTGAAAGTAAAATAGCATTGTTTGAAGACCAATTCTAAAAGTTCCTTAAAATGAGACAATGAAAAACCATGAAAAATATCAACCGAGCTAAAAACCCTATCTAAAATAATGGCAATAGTTTCAGATACAGGTACATTTGTGAAAAGCGACTTTACATCAAAACTGACAAAAAACTTTTTTGAATCGAAGTTCTCACCAAGAAGGTCTTTTTGGAATTCAAACGAGTTATTTATAGTGTAAGCATTTTTCGCAAAGGGTGACAGGAGACTAACAACAAATTTTGCCAATTGAAAGGTGGGTAAGTTATACGAAGCTAAAATAGGACGGAGAGGTGTTCCAACTTTATGGATTTTAGGCAAACAGTATAATTGAGCAAGATTAGCACCAGATGCGAACAACTGAGAGTAAGTATCGTTTTTTATTATCTTTAAGGACTTTAGTCGTGACAGAAAGACCAGGTTAATAGATTTCTGTCACGACTAAAGTCCTTAAAGATAATAAAAAACGATACTTACTCTCAGTTGTTCGCATCTGGTGCTAATCTTGCTCAATTATACTGTTTGCCTAAAATCCATAAAGTTGGAACACTTCTCCGTCCTATTTTAGCTTCGTATAACTTTAACAACAAATTTTGCCAATTGAAAGGTGGGTAAGTTATACGAAGCTAAAATAGGACGGAGAGGTGTTCCAACTTTATGGATTTTAGGCAAACAGTATAATTGAGCAAGATTAGCACCAGATGCGAACAACTGAGAGTAAGTATCGTTTTTTATTATCTTTAAGGACTTTAGTCGTGACAGAAATCTATTAACCTGGTCTTTCTGTCACGACTAAAGTCCTTAAAGATAATAAAAAACGATACTTACTCTCAGTTGTTCGCATCTGGTGCTAATCTTGCTCAATTATACTGTTTGCCTAAAATCCATAAAGTTGGAACACCTCTCCGTCCTATTTTAGCTTCGTATAACTTACCCACCTTTCAATTGGCAAAATTTGTTGTTAGTCTCCTGTCACCCTTTGCGAAAAATGCTTACACTATAAATAACTCGTTTGAATTCCAAAAAGACCTTCTTGGTGAGAACTTCGATTCAAAAAAGTTTTTTGTCAGTTTTGATGTAAAGTCGCTTTTCACAAATGTACCTGTATCTGAAACTATTGCCATTATTTTAGATAGGGTTTTTAGCTCGGTTGATATTTTTCATGGTTTTTCATTGTCTCATTTAAGGAACTTTTAGAATTGGTCTTCAAACAATGCTATTTTACTTTCAACAATAAGGTTTACCAACAAATTGATGGTGTAGGGATGGGATCACCTGTCGGACCGTTAGCAGCTGATTTTTTTATGACTCATTTAGAAAGTGTAATTTTTAGTCAATCTCCAACTCATCTCAAGCCAATTTTCTATCGACGCTTCGTTGATGATTCGATAGCTGTCTTTGATAATGCGGTACAAGCGCAACAATTCTTTAACTTCCTAAATTCTTTGCACCCCAATATAACGTATACAATGGAAACTGAGAAAAATGGCTCCCTTCCCTTTTTAGATCTTTTAATTTCGAAAAACGGTGATTCTATTACTACATCAGTTTACAGGAAACCCACTTTCACTGGTTTGGGCATGAATTTTTTTAGTTTTACTGATTTCAACTATAAGATGTCTTGTATTAAAACTCTCCTGTTCAGAGGATATAATTTGACCTCTAGTTTTACATTACTTAATGATGAAGTCAATAATCTAAGATCATACTTTACCAATAATAGTTTTCCTGTTCAATATGTAGATAAACTAATTAGATCCTTCTTAAATAATGTTTATAGCCCTCAACTTCCTTGTATTACAGTGCCGAAGGATATAAAATATTTCTTGGTACCTGAAATGGGTCCTTTGAATAAGGAATTTAAGCTTAAATTTACAAAGTTGTTAAGGAAATTTTTTTATCATACTGATTTCCGCATCATATTTATTAATAAAACGTCTTTAGGTAGCTTTTTCTCAGCGAAGGATCGAACCCCTGACTCGTTGCGTAGCGGTGTTGTATATTTATTTACCTGCCCTAGGTGTCTCCTTGGGAATTACATTGGCAGCACTGTTCGCTCTCTCAGGGCTAGATTTTATTCGCATATGGGAATAAGTGGCCGAACAGGTAAAATTTTAAAAACTAAAGAAGTCTCTAGCATTCGGGAACACAGTATCAAATGTAAAACTGATGTCACTTTAGACAATTTTAAAATTCTTGGTTGTAATACTTGTCCCAACTCACTTAGAATTTTGGAATCGCTTTATATTAAAACTTTGACCCCTACGTTAAATGTTGACTCATCAGCCGTCCCTTTAAACTTTTTATAATCCCTCCTCCTTCCCCAATTCCTTATAATCCCCCCTTCCCCAATCGCCCTCACCATCTTATCTTATCTTATCTTATCTTATGTTTTCTCGTTTTGTGCTTAAATCAGTCTAGCCTCGGAAATTGCAGTGAAAGGTTAGTTAGTTTCATTATTCCAGTGTACTATTGTTAATTTTTCCAGTGTATTAATTTCACATTTACTATATGTATTTAAAAATAGCTTCTTAATTTTAAATGTAAATCTGTATAACTTAGAATTTAACCCTCTTTTTTCAGTCTTTTAAAGTTTGCCTTTATGAATAGGTTATAGAAATTTTCTTTGTCTGGTTTTTCATTCAATTATTGATTTTAATTTCACATTGTTATCATACAGCCTGAAGATGAGCGTATTTGCTCGAAACGTTGCGCATTAAAGAAGACTTTTCATGGCATTTACATTTCTCCTTGTCATTGGATTTCTCCTAAATATTAAATTGAAGCTCTGTAGAAGCAACCCGCATGATTATATATATATATATATATCTGTGTGTGTGTGTGTGTGTGTGTCTGTGTATACTTAGATAGTCACTTACAAAGTTTCAACTACTAAACGACCCTCAAACTGTTTCGTTTCGTTTTCGGAAACGTTTTTGGCTTACAATGGTCGTTAGGACGGGAGACGAGGCAACACTAACCAATAATGAACGAAATATAGCTACCTCCGTACTCCCACGCTACTCTTCTCAAACTGCGGATGGAAGTCGGCGAAGAACGGTCCTGTCCGACACCAATTTCTGGAATTTGTCTCGTATCTGGATTTCGCTAAGTAGGTACTATTAAGAGGGTTCCATAAAGTGAGAGACTCGAATGAACTGCTCAACCACGAGATGAACTAAGTCGGTGTTCTCGCATCATTTCTCTAAAAAAGAGCTAATCCCGTTTTCTGTGCGATAATCTTCCGATACGAAGTATAACTTAAAGTTCCGTTTCCAACTTTTTCCCTCACTCCCTCTGTTGCTAAAATGGCTTTTCGTAAAATTATATTTATGAATGAATATATATGAAAGGAAAATAAAGTATTTCTTTATTTAAACCTGGTATTATTAGAAGATACCTCCAAACATTTTAGCGTAGCTTTATAAATATACTCGTATATATCATATGCAGGAAGCTGGGGCCAAGGGCAAACTACCGCAAAAAATGCACACACTACCCCCTTCCTCATAAAAGGAGGAGAAGAGAGCCAAAATCGAGGTCCGAAGATTTCGAGATGCCTGGACATATGGACATAAAATTGGAGCTTGTAAACTGGGGGAAAGATGGATTGAGGAACATTGCCAGAGTTGACCGGTTGAGTAGATGGATACTGATTAACTCTTGCATTTGAGAGTTAGACAGAAAAGGGGTGAGAAAGTGTAGAAAGTCTGGTTCTCCAAGTTCTCCTTAAAGGAGCAGGCATGCGGTGGTTAGAGAGTTCAAAAGGGCAGTTTCCGTTATATACCGATAGTAACGAAAGAGTGAGGCAACATTTTGGCGAGGAGAGGAATTGAAGACAGTCAGTAAGAGACGGGGAATTGATGAGAAGAAAAGCCTATGATTCCACCCGATCAAGATGTGGGTTGAGCCACCTCACACATTATAGGCGTACTTCATACAGGGGCGAACAAGACCCCTGTTCAGAAACAGCAACTGAGTGGGGGCGAAGAAACTGCGGAGCCTGTACAGCACACCTAATCTCTTAGAAGCTGTTTTGGAAAGAGAGTATATGTGATCTTTCCAGGAAAGATCACGAGAAAAGAAAACGCAAAGAATGTTTAGAGAAGAAGAAGGATTGAGTTGTCTTGTTGAAGGTAAGGGGATAGTCGTGTGGAAGATTGTGACGAGTAGACATGTGAAGGAACTGTATTTTAGAGGCACTGAGGACTACAAGGTTTTCTTTGTTCCAATCAGAGGAATAAGAAAAAGCATAGATCAGGTGCACTATACCGTCTCACGCGAAGCATGGCGTGACTGTTGAGAGGGACGCTTTGTAAAACGGGTGGATAAGCGAAGGGCGGCCGGTGGAATCATCAGCATATGAGTGGATAGGACAGGAAGTGCGACTTAATAGATCATTGATAAAAGGAAAAAAGTGGGAGACAGGACAGAACCCTGAGGAACACCACTGTTATTAGCTTCAGGGGAAGAAGAGTGACCATCTTTAACTGCAGCTATAGATCGGCCGGAAAGGAAATCAGAGATGAAGGCACAAACAGAAGGATAGAACCTGAAGAAGGGCAGTTTGGAAATTAAGGATTAGTACCAGACTCTATCAAAAACTTTTAATATGTCTGCTAAATAGCAAAGTGTTCACCGAAATCCCTAAAGGAGGATGACCAAGAGTCAGCGAGATATGCAAGAAGATCGGCAATAGAGCGTCCGTTGCGGAATCCATACTGACGATCTAAAAGAAGATTGTGAGAAGAGAGGTGTTTAAGAATCTTCCTATTAAGGATAGATTCAAAAACTTTAGATAGGCAAGATAGCAAGTTAATTGGACGGTAGTTGGAGGGTTGAGAGTGGTCACCGTTCTTTGGAACAAGTTGAATGAAAGCGAACTTGCAGCAGGAAAGAAAGGTAATAGATGAAAAAGTGTGCTTTAGCAGGGTGTCAGCAAAGAAGCTAATTTTAGACATTTGAGTCAGAGGGAGAAAATGGAGGAACTACACCGGAATCGTTCAGGGTTGAGTTAGAGGTGAAGGTTTGAGTGAAGCGTTCAGCTTCATCAGGAGAAAAGGCAGCAACTGACCCGTCAGAATGGAAAAGAGGAGGGAAAGAAGCAGTAAAGTTGTGGGAGAGGTTTTTGCTCAAGTGCCAGAAAGAACGAGAAGAATTAGAATTGGATAAATTTTGACATTTTTGTCTATGAAACTTTTGGCGAGTCGAAGAACAGATTTTGCACGATTCCGGGCAAAAATATAACCTGAGTGAGAGTCAGGACGAAGATGGTGACTGCACCTTCTGAAAGCTTCCTCTCTGTTGCGGATACCATGAGAACAAGTAAAGTTAAACCAAGATTTTATTTTTGCATTAGTAGTAGGAAAAGAATATGGAATGTACGCCTCCATGACCGAGAGAATCACCTCCCTCCGTGATGCGCTTAGCGTACCCGGAGGGGCCCGGCCACCGAAGCAGTAATCATTTTATGAGAAATGAAATGAGCGCTGGCTGAGGGCCACCTCACAACACCGCTTCCCGTTCGATCAGGTTCGTAACGGTACCTTATGAAACGCAAATAAAATTTATCGATAAAATATTAAAAAATAGACAAACACAAATAGACATTCAAAGATTACACATTTTTATTGAACGTTTTCAAAATTTTAAATTTTAAGGGTTTATTTCGAAATTAAAATTGAAAATTCTCAAATTTAATTTAAGCTTACACAGAACACTATACACACACACACACACACACACCCCTTTCAAATGTTCCGTGCGATGATTCCTCATTTCACGAAGGTCAAGCTTGTCGCCCCCTCCTCTCAGGTTGGCCTGGTGAAGTAGTGAGTTGGTTTCTTGTACTTTCCACCTCACATAGCCAAGTACGCCCGGATCATCTGGGATTATTCTGAGCCAGACGTCTAATCTTCTTTTGAAGATGTCCACTGCAACCCCACTCGTGTTCCTTAGGTCTTTGGGCAGTTGATTAAGCAGTTTTGGTCCTCTCACAACAAAACTATTTTCTTTCAGGGTTAAAGATGTTCCCTGTCTAGCCTTTAATTTGGGAACACGACACAGTCTTCCTTTTCTACTTTCCACTGTTGTTTGGGGAGTTACAGGGTTCAGAGTAAGATTAGGGACTAGTTTCCTCTCTCTCTCTCTCTCTCTCTCTCTCTCTCTCTCTCTCTTATATATATATATATATATATATATATATATATATAACAATGAGTAAACAATGAGAACCTAAATTAATGATATTAATAATGATGATGATAAAGAGTGATCGTATGTCATTCCTACTTTATCAAAACTGCCCCAATCCCCCTACTTCCTACCCCAGCTCTTACTCCAAACCGCCCCTCTTATTAAGCAAAATATAAAAGGCTGTGGCCTAGTACACTAGCGAGTTCAAAGGAGAGAGAGAGAGAGAGAGACGAAATGCCAGATGAACGATCGCTATTTTCCGTAATTCATCGTCCAGTTCTCGTTACTGAACGAAATTATTTGAGACAATACGACAAACGCATTAAGTGCACTTCTTGTATAAAAACACAATTACCTATGACGGATTTATATATATATATATATATATATATATATATATATATATATCAGTATACAGTATATCGCAACTATCTGGCCAACACAAACGTACCATTAGATGGAAAACGCGTAACAGCACATTTTTGTATATGCGAAATTCATCTTCCATCAGGATTCGAACTGGTGGGAGCTGGTCGGAGACGGGCGTTGACATTCGCTTACAACAGGATAAAAGTTAACCAACCCGGCTACATTTTATTACCCGACGGAAATTTACTGTACTTTCGCTTTCAAATGTATTTTTACGTACTTATTCTCCCTTTACTTCATTCCCCCCTTTACTTCATTCCCCCCTTTACTTCATTCCCCCCTTTACTTCATTCCCCCCTTTACTTCACTTGATGGAAAAGATTTAATTCAACCTTAATTTTTATCCTGTCATAAACTAATAGTGAACACCCGCGTTTCCCAGTCAGAGTGTATATATATATATATATTTAGTAGAAATCCAATGACAAGGAGAAATGTAAATGCCATGAAAAGTCTTCTTTATTGCGCAACGTTTCGAGCAATACGCTCATCTTCAGGCTGTTTAATAACAATGTGAAATTAAAATCAATATTGAATGAAAAACAAACAGAAATTTCTATAACCTATTCGTAAAGACAAATTTTAAAAGACTGAGAAAAGAGGGTTAAGTTCTAAGTTATACAGATTTACATATCAAAATTAAGAAGTTATTTTTAAATACATGTAGTAAATGTGAAATTAATACACTGGAAAAATTACCAATAGTACACTGGAACAATGGAGCTATCTACCTTACACAGCAGTATCCGAGGCCGACTAATTTGAGCAGAGGAGACGGGAATGAAAGAATGGCGAGGGAGATAGGGGAAGGAGGGATTATAAGGAATTGGGGAAGGAGGAGGGATCATAGCAGATTGAGAGGGACGGACGATGAGTCAACATTCAGACTAGGGGACAATGCTTTAATGAAAAGGGATTCTAAAATTCTTAGTGAGTTGGGACAAGTATTACAACCAAGAATTTTAAAATTGTCTAAAGTGACATCAATTTTGCATTTGATGCTATGTTCACGTATGCTGGAGGCTTCCTTAGTTTTTAAAATTTTACCTGTTCGGCCACTTATTCCCATATGCGAATAAAATCTAGCCCTGAGAGAGCGAACAGTGCTGCCGATGTAATTCCCAAGGAGACACCTAGGGCAGGTAAATAAATATACAACACCGCTACGCAACGAGTCAGGGGTTCGATCCTTCGCTGAGAAAAAGCTACCTAAAGACGTTTTATTAATAAATATGATGCGGAAATCAGTATGATAAAAAAATTTCCTTAACAATTTTGTAAATTTAAGCTTAAATTCCTTATTCAAGGGACCCATTTCAGGTACCAAGAAATATTTTATATCCTTCGGCACTGTAATACATGGAAGTTGAGGGCTATAAACATTATTTAAGAAGGATCTAATTAGTTTGTCTACATATTGAACAGGAAAACTATTATTAGTAAAGTATGATCTTAGATTATTAAATTCATCATTAAGTAAGGTAAAATTAGAGGTCAAATTATATCCTCTGAACAGGAGAGTTTTAATACAAGACATCTTATAGTTGAAATCAGTAAAACTAAAAAAATTCATGCCCAAACCAGTGAAAGTGGGTTTCCTGTAAACTGATGTAGTAATAGAATCACCGTTTTTCGAAATTAAAAGATCTAAGAAGGGGAGGGAGCCATTTTGCTCAGTTTCCATTGTATACGTTATATTGGGGTGCAAAGAATTTAGGAAGTTAAAGAATTGTTGCGCTTGTACCGCATTATCAAAGACTGCTATCGAATCATCAACGAAGCGTCGATAGAAAATTGGCTTGAGATGAGTGGGAGATTGTCTAAAAATTACACTTTCTAAATGAGTCATAAAAAAGTCAGCTGCTAGCGGTCCGACTGGTGATCCCATCCCTACCCCATCAATTTGTTGGTAAACCTTATTGTTGAAAGTGAAATAGCATTGTTTGAAGACCAATTCTAAAAGTTCCTTCAAATGAGACAATGAAAAACCATGAAAATTATCAACTGAGCTAAAAACCCTATCTAAAATAATGGCAATAGTTTCAGATACAGGTACATTTGTGAAAAGTGACTTTACATCAAAACTGACAAAAAACTTTTTTGAATCGAAGTTTTTACCCAGGAGTTCTTTTTGGAATTCAAACGAGTTATTTATAGTGTAAACATTTTTCGCAAAGGGGGACAGGAGACGAACAACAAATTTTGCCAATTGAAAGGTGGGTAAGTTATACGAAGCTAAAATAGGACGGAGAGGTGTTCCAGCTTTATGGATTTTAGGCAGACAGTATAATTGAGCAAGATTAGCACCAGATGCGAACAACTGAGAGTAAGTATCATTTTTTATTATCTTTAAGGTATATTTATTTACCTGCCCTAGGTGTCTCCTTGGGAATTACATCGGCAGCACTGTTCGCTCTCTCAGGGCTAGATTTTATTCGCATATGGGAATAAGTGGCCGAACAGGTAAAATTTTAAAAACTAAGGAAGCCTCCAGCATACGTGAACATAGCATCAAATGCAAAATTGATGTCACTTTAGACAATTTTAAAATTCTTGGTTGTAATACTTGTCCCAACTCACTAAGAATTTTAGAATCCCTTTTCATTAAAGCATTGTCCCCTAGTCTGAATGTTGACTCATCGTCCGTCCCTCTCAATCTGCTATGATCCCTCCTCCTTCCCCAATTCCTTATAATCCCTCCTTCCCCTATCTCCCTCGCCATTCTTTCATTCCCGTCTCCTCTGCTCAAATTAGTCGGCCTCGGATACTGCTGTGTAAGGTAGATAGCTCCATTGTTCCAGTGTACTATTGGTAATTTTTCCAGTGTATTAATTTCACATTTACTACATGTATTTAAAAATAACTTCTTAATTTTGATATGTAAATCTGTATAACTTAGAACTTAACCCTCTTTTCTCAGTCTTTTAAAATTTGTCTTTACGAATAGGTTATAGAAATTTCTGTTTGTTTTTCATTCAATATTGATTTTAATTTCACATTGTTATTAAACAGCCTGAAGATGAGCGTATTGCTCGAAACGTTGCGCAATAAAGAAGACTTTTCATGGCATTTACATTTCTCCTTGTCATTGGATTTCTACTAAATATTAAATTGAAGCTCTGTAGAAGCAACCCGCATAATTATATATATATATATATATATATATATATATATATATGTATATCAGTGATGTAGGTCTCGAGATCGGTCTCGGTCTCGAGACCAATCTCGAGACCCAATTTGCAGATCTCGATCTCGGTCTCCGCTATTTAGATCTCGGTCTCGACAGACGCGGTCTCGGTTTTTCTCCTCGAGACCTCTCGAGACCGTAATGAAAAATACATGTTGGTATATTCATGATGGTGTCTTGGTTGAACAGACACAATTCAGAATGTTTATGAAAGTTTGTAAAAGTAAGGGACTCTACGTATTCACGAATCAGTCACCCTGTTTTGAGTTGCCACGTTTGTCTTGCGGGGGAGGGGGGGGGGGGGGTCTGGATTTTTTTAGGTTAGGTTGGTCTCGGAAGGTAGATCTCGATCTTGGTCTCACAGGATTCGGTCTCAGTCTCGGACTTGGTGGTCTCGACTACATCACTGATATATATATATATATGATTCCAGTACAGAGGTAAGAAACTGGGTAAAAGATCTACTCTCTCCAACCCCAAATATTTTTCTCTGCGGTGATTTTAATTTTCCATTCAAGAAATATAAAACGATAGGAAAAAATATATGTATACACCAGGACAAGGGGGACACACGGGAAGACCAGGAGCAGGTAAAAATGCTACTAGCTCTAGCTGGTGAATTTATGTTAACACAAGAAAAAACAACTGCCTAGATTTGGTATTCACAAACAACAGCAACTTAATTGATAATGTAGAAATATCCCCAACTATAGTATCGGATCACAACATTATTGAAATAACAACCAATATAAAAGCAACAAGAAAGGAAAGAATACGAACAACAGAAGGAAGCAAATTCGAAATTTTTAATTTTCACTCCAAAGCTATAAACTGGGAAGATGTTGCATCCAGCATGGAAGTAATAGATTGGAAATTCATCTTCAAGGCCCAGACAATGGAAGAAATGCTAATGACCTTAGAGAAGAAGACGCTGGAAATTGTGGAAAGACATGTCCCAAAAATACAACAGAGAGGAAAGAGAAGCAGGTTCGAGAGACAAAAGAGGTCATTGTTCCGAAAGAGAAAAAGAGTGACTGCAAAATTAAGTAACTGTAAAGATGATAACATCAGAAAAATATTAAATGATAAACTGCAGAGTATCGATGACGTCATACAGGAACTAATTGAGAAGCATATAGAAAAAGAAAACGACGACGCTATAGAAGCGATAAAGGTTAACTCAAAGTACTTCTATAATTTTGTGAAAAAGTCGAAAACCATGCGACTATCGGACTTTTGAAAAATGAGAACCGTGCTTTATCTGATGATCTAACAGAAGTATCTGAAATATTAAGAGCTCAGTACGAATCATCTTTCAGTATCCCAAAAACTGACACTGATATGCGATAGAAACGCGTTCTTTGAAGAACTACAAGGGGAAAGTATAACGGACTTAGACTTTACGACAGATAATATTACACAAGCTATAGGGAAACTAAAAGCACACTCGGCAGCAGGATTGGATAAATGGATAAATGGAATGCCACAATGATGCAAGAATGCAATCGCTGAGCCCCTATATTGGATATGGAGACGATCACTAGACACGGGAGAAATACCGGGCATCCTGAAGAGCGCGAACATAGTCTCAATATAAGGAGATCGATCCGAGGTAAAAAACTATAGGCCAGTGTCGCTTACATCTCATCTCACTAAAATATTTGAAAGAATAGTTGGACAGAAAATCTATGACTTTTTGGAAACTCGGAAAAAATTCAATGATAACCAACATGGGTTTCGGTTAGGCAGGTCATGCCTATCACAACTACTGGAACACTACAACAACATTATTGATGCACTGGAAAGTAATGAAAACTATGATGTAATATACACAGACTTTGCCAAAGCGTTCGACAAGTGTGACCATGGAATCATAATACATAAACTGAAACATATGGAAATAACAGGAAAAGTAGGGAAATGGATATATAATTTCCTTAATGAGCGGCGGCAAGTCGTTACAGTACAAGGAGTATCTTCATCAGAATCAGAGGTCCTCACCTCAGTACCACAAGGAACAGTATTAGCTCCATTACTCTTCATAATCATGCTAACTGACATAGATGAGGACGTTACCAGAGACAGCACAGTAACATCGTTTGCCGATGACACACAGATCAGTAGAAAAATAAGAAACCCAGAAGATATAGGATCTCTACAAACAGACATGAACAGAATCTTCAACTAGACGGAAGACAACAATATGAAGTTTTATACTGAGAAATTTCAGCTGTTACGGTACGGAAAAAGAGACGACCTGAAATCCATGGAATATTATACCCCAAATGGACAGGAAATTCAGAGAAATTCTAGAGCAAAAAAATTTAGGGGTTGTAATGACTGATGATGCGAAATTTGAAACACAAAATATGATAGCAGTAAACAGAGCAAATACTGATACTGAGAACCTTTAAACGAAGGGATAGGAATATAATGATTCCTCTATTGCAAACACTGATCATACCCAAATTGGAATACTGTTCGGTCCTAACATCCACATAGAAAAAAAAGGAGACATTTGACAACTAGAAGGGATTCAGAGAAGCTTCACAGCCAAGATCAAGGGGTGCAAAGAACTAAATTACTGGGAAAAGTTACGCGAACTAAACCTATATTCACAGGAAAGGAGAAGAGAGAGATACACAATTATTTATACTTGGAAAATAATGGAAAAACTAGTCCTTAATCTTACTCTGAACCTTTTAACTCCCCAAACAACGGTGGAAAGTAGAAAAGGAAGACTTTGTCGTGTTCCTAAATTAATGGCGAGATAGGGAACATCCTTAACCCTGAAAGAAAATAGTCTTGTGGTGAGAGGACCAAAACTGTTTAATCAGCTGCCCAAAGACCTAAGGAACACGAATGGTGTTGCAGTGGACACCTTCAAAAGAAGATTAGACGCCTGGCTCAGAACAATCTCCGCTGAGCCGTGCGTACCTGGCTATGTGAGGTGGAGAGTACAAGAAACCAACTCACTATTTCACCAGTCCAACTTGAGAGGAGGGGCAACAAGCTTGACCTTCGTGAAATGAGGAATCATTGCGCGGAATCTTTGAAAGGTATAGTGCATATCTCTCTGATTCTTGGTCATCTTCTTTTCGGGATTTCGGTGAAACCTTTGCTATTGCGCTAGACATATCGAAAGCTTTTGATAGAGTTTGGCACATATCCTTAATTTCCAAACTGCCCTCCTTCGGTTTCTATCCTTCTATCTCTACCTTCATTTCTACTTTCCTTTCTGGCCGATCTATAGATTTAGTTGAAGATGGCCACTGTTCTTCTGAAGCTATTAACGGTGGTGTTCCTCAGGGTTCTGTCCTGTCACCCACTCTTTTCCTTTTATTTATTAATGATCTTTTAATTCCTATGCCGATGATTCCACACTTCACTTCTCCACCCGCTTCCCAAAACGTCCTTCACAGCAGTTACTTCATGATTCGCGTAGGACGGCTATGGGACACCTGACCTCTGATCTTTCTGCTATATCTGATTGGGGCAGAGAAAACTTTGTGGTTTTCAATGCCTCAAAAACTCAGTTCCTCCATCTGTCTACTTGTCACAATCTTCCACACGACTATCCCCTTACCTTCAACAACACACAACTGAATCCTTCCTCTTCTCTTAACATTTTTGGCATTTCCTTTTCTCGTGATCTTTCCTGGAAAGATTACATATACTCTCTTTCTAAAACAGCTTCTAAGAGGTTAGGTGTGCTGTACCGCCTCCGGTTTCTTCATCCCCACTCAGTTGCTCTCTATGTACAGGGGTCTTGTTCGCCCCTGTATAGAGTAGGCTTCTCATGCATGGGGTGGCTCAACCCATACAGTTCTACTTGACCGGGTGAAATCAAAGGCTTTTCGTCTCATCAATTCCTCGCCTCTTACTGATTGTCTTCAATATCTCTCTCTTCGCCGCAATGTTGCCTCACTCTCTTTGCTATCGCTGTTATAACGGAAATTGCTCTTCTGAACTTTCCAACTGCATGCCTCCTCCTTTAAGGAGAGCACGCAGTATCAGACTTTCTACATTCTCATTCCTATTCTGTCCAACTATCTAACGGAAGGGTTAATCGGTATTTTGTCTTTCATTTACTCAACCAGTCAACTCTGGAACAATCTTCCTCAATCCATTTTTCCTCCGGTCTATGACTCCCATCTTTCAAACGCAGAATGTCTAGGCATCTCCAAAACCCCAGACCTTGATTTTGTCCTTTTTTTTTTTTCTATAGGAGTGGCGCTTTTGCGGGCATTTGCCCTTGACCCCTCCTTCCTGCATAATATATGTGTGTATATATATACACAGTATATGTACAGGCCTAACATAAATTCCTTTTCCTCGCCTCTCTCTCATGGCTTGGTAAAACCCAAACATATCGGCAGGAACAAGCCCACAGAGAAATGCAGATTTTACAGTTTCCCGAAATTCACGCCACAACCACAGTACCACAGAGTCTATAAAAGCGCGAGTGCACTTCAAGTCGTCTTCATTTTGCTCTTTGCTCACTCTAATGAAGAGCGAGAAGCTCTCCGATCATCGTCATATAATTCCACTCGATCTTAGCTTAATCATACACGAAGCTTGATCATCTCCGTTGAGGTTTACCATATTTCATTCCCCTGGGGGAAACATCACTCCTGCAAAACTCAACCGGGCCCCGAGTCTCGCCGTTCGGCCAATTTGGAATTATCACGTCTTCTAGCCTATCTTTACCATCAAAATCCCAGGTCTGCAAACCTCACATAGGCCACCAGCTCACTTGGCCTACAGTGTTTTACTCCGTCGAGATAGGCTATTCGTATTTCAACACCTACTTCAACAAACTCTGCCTAACCGAATAAGGCTTCAATCCGGTTCAATCAAACTCTCACATTTACCACCATAATTAGGTCCATTTCATTGGTGTGTTAAATACTGTATTGTCATTACCTGTTATTGCTTTTAACACTGTTGTATCATTTAACTATTATCCCGTATAAGAATCATTCCTTATTGTTAAAAATCACTCATTATATTACACAATTTCTGTACAAATAATTGTTAATCATTGTAAACAAATAATTAATTTATTTTGCTAATTAAACGAAAACTGGTTATTTCTGTATCATTACTAAATATTGTTTATTTGGCCGAAAGGCCAAATTGGTGACCCTATAAAATATTTCATATTTTAACGTTATTATAGTGAGCCTTTTGTCACATAGACCACAAATTTAGCCGATGCCGATTCTTTGCTTAGATTCCCAAAAATCAATTCTCTTCATAAATTTTACTAATCTAATGTGAAAACTTTCAATTTTCCGATTTTTAAATTTCAAATTAGTTTAAATGCTTCTCCTTAGCTCACTCCACAATATACAGCAGCACAATTTGTTACTCGTATAACGTAGCTAACTAAAATGGTTAGTTTTATTATTCAGTAAAACGATAAAATAATTTTTTAATTTCTTAAATTGAATACCAATATTTAAAGTAACTGGTTTTCCTTATGTTGAACCTTATTTTCTTTCTTCAACAATGTCAACAACAACAAAATTTTCCATTAAAATTTCAATTACCTGTTGGCCAATTTGAATTACAAAAATGGATATAAAATTTGGGTTTATAAAATTATTAAAATACTTAAAATAAAGTCAACATAATAAGATGGTGTAAAATATATGAATTATAAAGTACAACTTAATATACATAGAATTATTATTAATAGAGAGTAGGAGATTACAATAGTTTATAATATTTAGAGATTAGCTAATGAGAAAAATGTGCATTTGTGTAAATTAACTTATTACGCTTTGCCTTTTTCGTGATTGTTAAATATTTTTATATAATTACTCTTTCAAGCGAGTATAAATTATCATAAATAGTGATTTTTGTCTATTCAATTTTCTATAAATATAAATTTTGTTTTCCAATGAAAATTTTAAACTTTCAAAGAATCGGTGAGAATCGGCTAAATTTGGCCGATGCCGATACCAAAAAAATTGTCGATTCTGCCGGTGAGGATGCCGATGTCGATGAATCGGTACACCACTGAGGCACAAGTATAATAGTAAATAAAATAACTAAAATATGAAAAATTAAATTTGTAAATAAAATGTTACGTTTATAATAAATAAATATGAAGATAATCTTAAAATATGAAAGAGAATTAATAAATAAAATTGAAACTCTCAGTTCGAATTTCACTGTGGAACATTTCTCTACATAATTCCCATTGCTGTGGATACGTGGAGGGAGAGGGGGGGAAACGAGTTGCGCATGAGAAGATGTTGCAAAGAGGGGAATGTTGCAAGAGGGCGGGGGATGGTGCAATACCCAAAAATAAATCCGTTTGAGAAAGTGTATCAATGTTACTATTTGAAGGATTCAAGATCGAATCTGTCCACATTTTGGGCAGCGTTCGTAGCTCAGTGGGCAATACCGTTTCCCTATAAGTGAAGACGCTGAGATCGAGGGTTCGAATCCCCGATGGTGCTGGTAATAATACTAATAATAAGCAGGAAGTACAGCAATGGAACACATTAGTTGACCTGAGTACCAGTTTCTGGCCCTCCTCACTTCATTATTATTATGGACAGTTTGTCGATGAATAATTTCAACAACACTCTAATAACCTAATCGAACTTAATCTAACCTAGCCAAACCTAACCTAACCTAAGCTTAGGAGTTTACATTAGTAACGATCTGAAACCGTCGAAGCACTGTACGTAAGTCGAAAACAGGGCCTTAAAGATATTAAGTTATATTAAAAGACAGTTCCAGTTTCGAAACAAGGAGACTGTAATGTCTCTTTACAATTCTCTAGTTAGACCTCAACTCGAGTATTGTGCGCAGTTTTGGTCTCCGTCCCTTGGGAAAGATATAGAAGGGTTGGAAACAGAGATGCCACTCAGAAATTTTAAAAAACCCAAGATCCACTTGTAAGAAATCCCAAAATATATATATATCCCAAGGTTAAAATCCCAAGATTTGCTATATTTGTTTAAAGAAATCCCAATATCCCAAAGTATCGCTGAAAATGCCAAGATCTTGGGACAAATCCCAAGGAGTGGCATCCCTGGTTGGAAAGGTACAAACAACGGCCACAAAACTGATCTCTTCAATGAAAATGCAAAACTACGAACATAGATTAGAACGCTTAAATCGGATCACCTGAAGATCAGGGCCCCCATGTATTATTGTTTTTTGCTTTACAGTACTAAATATATAATAAATTTAATTGAATGCCCGGTTAGGTCAACTGTACGCCCTTGACGATTGGTTAGTTTAAGTCGTGGTATTTTAGTTAGTTTTAACGAAGATATCATTTGGTAATTGAGGCTGGGGGCCCTGATCTTCAGGTGATCCCTTAAATCTGTTTACCTTAAAAACGAGGAGGTTGCGCGGTCAGCTTATTCTAGTTTTGAAGATGCTCAATGGAATAGACAGGGTAGATAGACTACACGAAATTATTTCAATTTAATAGAAATTCGACAAGAAATGATGGCTCGAAATTGGAACTAAAGACATTTAGTACCTCCATCTGCGGTAATTTCTTTTATAAAATCAACGGATCACCCGAAGATCAGGGCCCCAGCCTCAATTACCAAATGAAATCTTCGTTAAAACTAACAAAAATATCACGACTTAACCTAACCAATCGTCAAGGGCGTACAGTTGACCTAACCGGGCACTCAAATTAATTTATTATTATATTTGGTACTGTAAAGCAAAAAACAAGAATACATGGGGCCCTGATCTTCAGATGATCCAAATCAACTTCCTTCAGAGGTTGTTTCAAGCCACAGTGTAAATGTGATTAAAAATAGTGAGGACAAATTTGTGAATACACTCACGATTTAAGACTCTCTTCACATATCGTATAATTCAAGAAAATAGTATTACACTGAAAAATTTTCACGTCTCTGGTGTTCCTTTTCATTAAGTTACTTTCCTTGCAACCACTCAGTGCTGATATATAATATATATATATATATATATATATATATATATGAATAGAAACGACATAAGTATTAAGGAACGTTTCTGCACACGAGGAGGAGAGATAACGAAATAATGAAAAATGAGGCGAACCGCCTGGGAATCGAACCCAGGGCCTTCCAATTGCCGGTCGGACGCTCTACCATTATGCTACGGACCTCACTCAATCGGAAGGCCCTGGGTTCGATTCCCAGGCGGTTCGCCTCATTTTTCATTATTTCGTTATCTCTCCTCCTCGTGTGCAGAAACGTTCCTTAATACTTATGTCGTTTCTATTCATTTATATACTGCGCGGTCATTGCAGTTATTTGCATATATATATATATATATATATATATATATATATATAAGCACACCGGACAAAAATTAGTCACCCCTCTCAGAATGTACCTAATAACGTGTGACGGCGCCTCTGGCCTTGATAACCGCACGAATCCGGCGAGGCAGAGACTCTACGAGGTTGTGCATGTACTGAACATCGATTTGCTGCCACTCGTTCATCAGCCGGTCCCGAAGTTCCGCCAGAGTCCGTGGGTGTCTATTCCTGCGCTTCACTTTCTGTTTCCAGCCTGAACAACACCTTCAACGCATTCAGGATTAAAGGCTTCATTGGACCTGCGATGTACTCGTCGCCTCACATCATTGGAGAACAAACAAAAACGGGACTCATCGGACCAAATTACACGTTTCCAATCTGCCGCAGTCCAGTTTTTGTGCCTCTGAGCCCATTTATAACGTGCCAATTTGTGACTTGCTGTTAACAGCGGCATCTTCCGTGGTACCCTACTCCAGATGTCCATCGCATGCAGTTCTCGTCGCAATGTCCGTTCGAAATTGGTCGCTGGAGAACCTCATTGGTTTCTTGGAGCAATTGTTCTCTGGTTTGAAAACGATTTGCAGTTACTAGACGAGAAACATGGCGGCGGCCCCTATTGTCGAGAATTGTTTTCCGGCCACAGTTACGCCGTCGATTGTCAGTTGATTGCGAACTACACCACTCTTTGTAAACTCGCTGGACAGTACGCGTTGACACACCAACAAATTGGGCTACTTCAGACATTTTGTGTCCGTGGGCTCTGCCAAACACGATGGCTCCTTTTTGCCACTGAGTAACGTCTGCCTCACGACCCATTTTGCAGACTATATCCAACACACACTTTGTTCTTCACCACCTCACGAAACAGATCTGATCCTGTGTGCTACGTCACCGCTACTTGTCACTTACCAATGCTACATCAGCGCTCTGTGTGACCTTGAACTTCCTACTATCGGTGCTATTAGGGGTGACTAATTTTTTGTCCGGTGTGCTTATATACAGGGTGTCCCATAAGTCCGGCATCATAGGAGAAATTCATATTTCTCTATTTCTACAAACCATAATTCATATTTTTCTCTTTCTACAGGCCCTAATGTCTGTGAGCAGGGAAGAACGAATCCAGATAATTCTACTCGTAGGAAATCGGAGTCAAAGAGAGGCCGCTGCTGAATTTAACAGACTGCATCCAGACCGCGAGCCAATAACACAGAGTTGTGTTAGCAGACTTGTTACAAAGTTTAAGGAAACAGGATCCACAGAAGATAAACCACGCAGTAGACATACAAGGAGGTCCACTGACGATGATACAGCGACTGCTATCCTGGCTCATTTTAGCAGAAGTCCCAATAAGTCTCTCCGGCGATTGTCCGCCGAGACAGGAGCGTCGAAAAGTAGCATCCATCGCATTTTTGAGGCTCACAAATGGCATCCATATAAACTTCAGATCCTACAGAAATTAAGCGATGATGATGATCCCGACCGGCGGATGGAATTTTGTGAATGGGCTACGGAACAATATGCTCGGGATGCCAATTTCCCGTCCACCATTCTGTTCAGTGACGAGGCTGTTTTTTATGGAAATGGTGAGGTAAATCGACAGAACACCCGCTACTGGTCTCAAAACAACCCTCACTGGTATACCTCTTCAAAGGAACAAGGTGCATCTCGGGTGATGGTATGGTGTGGCATTTGGAAGGATCGCATCATAGGCCCCCTCTTTTTCGATGAACATGTCACTGGAGGCACCTACTTACGTATGCTCAAGGAAGAAGCATTTCCCAGTGTCTTGAACGAAGAAGGAAATTTCCCAACATGGTTCCAGCAAGACGGCGCTCCTGCACATTACAGCACCCAAGTAAGGGAATACCTTACCAAACATTCCCTGGTCATTGGATAGGACGTCGAGGGCCTGTGGAATGGCCAGCTAGAACCCCGGATCTCACGCCACTAGATTTTTATCTCTGGGGCCACTTGAAAGCGCTGGTATACGCAGAGAAAATTAGGAGTGTTGAACATTTGCGGCAGCGCATTATTGGGTCATGTATCACCATTACTCCTGACATCATTCACCGTGTGCTTGCTGACTGGGTATCACGTCTGAATTTGTGTATTGAAAACAATGGTGGACATATTGAGCACGTTCTGTAAATAAAAGCTTTTGTTTTGCTTTTTTAAATTATTTTTCCTATGATGCCGGACTTATGGGACACCCTGTGTATATATATATATATATATATATATATATATGTTGTTTTGGAACAAATGCCTTGAACTTATGAATAATTTGCAGAATATTAAATAGCTTTGGAGATTTGTATGTTAAATAAGTTTTCACTGTTGGTTCTGAAAGGTGTGTGTGTGTATGTGTGTGTGTCCCGTTGCCTTCAGGATTATACAAAATCTTCCTATTCAATCATACTGATATGATTTCAATTATTGTTGCAAATTGAAATTGATTTTTACAAATATTTTCCATACATATATCATGAAATATCGTTTAAAGCGTCTTTCCATCATGAATAACAGTAACTTCACAAAATTCAAATATGATCAGTGATGTTCACCCTTATGTAGATTCCCTCGTTTTAGATGTAAAGCTTCTTTACTGGGCTTCAGTATCTGTTGTCTAGTTTCCTGTACGGACTCGTGAGATCGGAACAGTATTTCGGTTGGAATCAAATGCTTTCATAATAATTTAAGATATACATATTAATATTGTTGAGTTTTCTGAATTTGTTTTCTGCGGACAATATTACTCCTAAATCTGCGGACTTTGTATTTTGAGGCAATTTGCGCGTTGGTTGAGGTTGCTGCTGCTCGTTTCATAAATGTAGCCAGTCGTCTTTGGTAATTCTGTCATTGATGTCTAAAGAGTTGGAATTTATCACCATTGAATTGGAGACTGTATTTTTTCATCTCATTTAAGAAATGTATTTATATCATTTTGCATTTTTTTTATTTTCAAAAGTGATTTCTTATATATATATATATATATATATATATTTTTTTTTTTTTTTTTAAGTTCGGGAAGAACCGATTCGCCTCTATTTAAAAGGGCATATCTCAGTGGAAAAACAAAGAAAAAGTGAGAGGAAAGACAGAGGAAAAAGAAAGGGTGGAGGGGACAGTCGAAGTGGAAAAAGACCAAGGATGACAAGGACTGCAGGGTCGAGCCCCATCATCCTTGGGTGCTAGGGCCGGGAGGGCGCACGTGAAACCTCCAGGAACAAGCACGTACAAACGAGCACAAAGAGCACTCAAGAGCACGAGCTTAGAACCCCCTTGCGGGGATATATATATATATATATATATAATTTTGGAGGGGGGGGCGGAGAATGATCTACCAAATATACGATAAAAAATGACGATAGTCCATATTCGGCTGAATAGTTTTTACGTGTTTTTAACTGAATACCGAATATTTGATAATTAGTATAATTAAAGTGATTTAGGAAATGGACCTTTAAAATGTATTTTTTTTAATTTCAAATAATAATTACAAATAGATCGAACTTGGTATAATGATACTAATAAATAATAAGTAATAAAATTACAAAAAATATAAAAAGGCAGTGATAATAATTACCGCAAAAACAAAACCTAATAATTGAAATTTAAAGCAAGGAGATTATCGTACAGAAAAATTAGTCGTTCAACAGCATCCAAGAGCTAAACGATTGCCTACGTCGGGAATTACATTTTTCGCAGAACTGAACAGCCGTTCGCTTCGTACGTTTTTGCGTGGCTGGTAAAATATTTGCGAGCAAGTACTAATAATTTCGCGAAACTTTCGACATTATGGCGAAGGGTTCGTATCGTGACTGACTCACGACTCCTTTGAGTAGAT
The DNA here is from genome assembly GCA_023014485.1 of Bathynomus jamesi. Classification (NCBI taxonomy): domain Eukaryota; kingdom Metazoa; phylum Arthropoda; class Malacostraca; order Isopoda; family Cirolanidae; genus Bathynomus; species Bathynomus jamesi. The sequence continues at coordinate 43,923 of JAJOZX010000737.1, read as the reverse complement.
GTCTAATCCTTTTTGACAACTTTTGATAGGTGGAGACGCATCTGATTGTGAAGACGTAGCAACCTCATCGAAGTAGCTCCATAACTCAACCTTCGGTTTCTTTTTCAAACGTTCTTGATCTTCTCGTGGAACAAAAGCAGTTGCTTCATAGCTATGAGTTATATTAAGTGTAGGATTAGCATTAGGTGATGTAGACAAAATGATTATCACATTTTTTACAAACTCAGTCACTGTAATACGAGAAAATTTGAAACGAGTATCTAAAGTGTGATCAATTATGCGAGTAATGTCTGTCTTTCACCGCTTCAAGCGATTCGGCAAATTTTCTATGAAAATGTTTTTCATGGTATGAATAACCGAATCATCAGTTATGTTGCGCAAAAATACCACGAGACCCGTTACACCGGGACACACCATGGAAACACAAGAAGAATCAAAGGAAAAACAGTCGTTAATTTTTCACAGGGGCTTTGCAACACGCTGAATTAGAGTCCACTGATGGTTATTGAGGGTTTGTATGTGATAGTCCGAGGCGTATGTAACAACTGCAGTTTTTTGTTGAAGTCGTCGTTGCATGTAGAATGTAGAGTTCCATCTGGTGATAACGTCTCTTATAAGTTTGTTTTCGGGTAAATTATGTTGCTTCTGGATTTCCTTAAGTCTATCACAGACTAGAGATGAACGAGTAAAATGAGAACAGATTCGGCGCGCAATTGCGCATATATCTGAAACAGACTTATGGCTAAGATTTCGTTAACTGCAAGTGCTAAAGTAGGATTCGCACAAGCAACAAAAGTCAATTTGAGAACGCGAACAGCTTTAGTAATATTACGACCATTGTCGTGCAGAACTGCATGCACAAGATCGCTCTTTATTGACCATTCTTGCAATATAGAAGTCAATCCAATTGCAATGTTTTCACGAGTATAGGAACCTGGTAGATTTTTGGTGGTTAAAACCTACTGCTCTTGCGCACATTTATTATTAATTGTATGTGCTGAGATCAAGGGAATTAAGTGTAAAACAGAAGGATACAAGTAATTCCATGCAGGATTGTATGAACGAGGAAGGAAAGGTAGAGCTTAGAGGTCGAAGTAGTATGGTGATTAGAAACCTACACAGAAGCTTGAAAGACGACAAAAATAAATATTGGCAAGAGAAAGGTATGGAGATTGAGGATGCTGGATGGAGAGGGGACCCGTACGGTATGTTTGCAGCAGTTAAGTTCTTGAAGAGCTGTAAGCAAAGGCAACATAGAGGAACAGGTGGAATTAGAGATAAAGAAGATGGGGAACTGAAAACTAGTGGGAAAAGGAAAAGGTGAGGTATTTGCAAAATACTTTGGAAAGTTGTACAATCTTAATGTAAACGTGGAAGTGTTACAACAACTTGATAGAACAAAAGTGAACAATAATGAAAAAATTACTATGGATGAAGTCGAAAAAGCATTGAAGTCACTAAGAACAGGAAGGCAGCAGGTGTGTGTGTGGTGTGGTGCGGTGCGGTGCCGAAGTTGTTGAAGGAGGGAGGAATAGCAATGAAGAGGGTTTTGGTAGAGCTGTTTAATAAGGTGTGGGAAAATGGAAAGATGGAAAGGTACCATCAGATTGGAAGAAAGCAATCGAGGTTCCACTATTTAAGAACAAGGGAAGTAAGGAGGTGTGTGGCAGTTATAGGGGAATAAGTTTGATTTCTGTGCCACCGAGGCGCATATATATACTATGGTGATTGTTTGTTTATACATGCCTAAACGACTAGGGTAATCTGCACCAAATTTAGTATACACATTAAGGGAGAACCGGGGAAGGTTTTAGTTACACAGCCGCCCCTCACAGTCTTCCCGTAGGTTGTTTTGGGGTTTTTTGCTACGCAATATATATATATATATAATGTAATGTAATGTAAAATGCAATACAATGTGATGGGAGTTGTTTAATCTCCTTCGCAATATCTAAGATCATATGAGGGAGGGGACCTACAGCTTTAGATAGGATCTGAACCACGGGTCGCTAGTAGGGATGAAATAATACCGACAGTTTTTAATACCGGTATTTGAAAAATTATTTTACTGATACCGGTTTTATGCAGAGAATAATTTATAATGATTTTTTTGGTGTCACCCTGCCAAGTGCCAACCCTCCCACAAGTATTAAAATTAAAATAACTAAAGTAGGTTGGTTCAAACGCGCCCTTAAAATAAAGCAAGTTCGAACGCACCCTTAAAGAAAGTACTATATGTGGAATCACGACTTCCGATTTCAGAATTTTCTACCCAGGAGCGCGTGATTCAATTTGTTTTTTTTTTTGACAGTTGAACGGTCAGTTTGTGCGCATATGCCTTCGGTATTCAGTCTTAAAATTTTCTTGGTGGTGTTTAAGAATTTGAACTTAGGATTCAGAAGAATCTCTATATTTTTTCTTAGTTTTGTCGTAATTACTAAAAGTTTTGCAATGGTTTGTTATTATAGGAATTGTAGTTTAGCAATTTCAGGTTAATTTGATTTAATATTATAAACATTCTTAATAATTGGATCTCTGAATAAGTAACAAGTTTTTCAAAACTACGCAGGTGGTAAGTACTCGATTTCAATATTAAGAGTTAGCATTTGTTAATTTACTTCGTTTTAGGGTTTAAGGTTTGTTTATTTATTTCATTATTAAGGTTTAGGGTTTCAGGGGTTTTAGTTAAATTTGTGTCAGGATTTTGTTTGCTCTAAGTAAGCTTAGTGCTATAAGCTTGCAATTTGATTTCGTAATTTGAGTTTTGTTTAGGCATAATTCTAACACAAACCTGCAGGACCTGTAGTACTCACCACATTAACGACGATAAACACAAGTTACTTTTAAATTATGTCACCGACACCAAAGGGAAAATACCATTGATTGAAAAAAGTTTGAACAGCAGCTCCTAGGGAAAGGAAGGACTATTTATAATGATTAAGTATATCAGATAACCAAAGGTAAAAGGGAAAAATAACAATTTAAAAAAAAAAATTTATTAATAATTTTGCATATTTATTTCTTATTTTGGTTTTGGAAGCAAGTTTTGAAGAAACAAAGACTATCTAATGATTGTTCAGAGAGATTTGATCTTAGCTTGGCCTGAAATAAGCCAGCAGCAGAAAAAGCTCTTTCTGATTCAACACTAGTGGGTTTAATGGAAAGCAATGCCTCGTACAGCTTCTCTAAATTTTCACTTCTTTGTGAAGAAACTTCGAAACTCTTAAATTCATTAGTAGGATCAAAGTTAGTTGCATTGCTTCTCAATGGTACCTTTTCTAATTTCTCTATTTCTTTCATGTATTCGCGCATCAATGGATCATCTACTTCATTCTTGTCTTCAGTAACATTCTCTGAGTAGTTAGATGCTCGTAAGTCTTGGTCTTCGCTTTCTTCCTCGAAACCAACTAAATTTTCATCATTCTTAGGAAAAAGCCTATTAAAAATCCTTTCTGCAGTTCTTTTGAGCACTAGTTTTGATGGAATAGAAAATACTTCCTCTTCTTGAACTTTTAAAACTTCAGGGTTGTGAAGATATTTAATTAAACCCACAATATCTCTGTCTCCTTGAAGAATAGAAATTACTGAGACAGCCTTTGAGCTCCAATGTTGTTGGAGTGTTCTTCTCTATAAGTTTCTTTAAAATAAATTTGATGGAGATTTCAGCCAGCAAGAGAGATGCATCTTTTGAACATAGTCTTTTAAGAATTATTTCAACAGGACGAAGTGTACCATGTAGATCTTCCAAAATTTCCCACTCTCTTGAAGAAATGGTTTTAGTAGAACGAATCACTCTTAAAGCTTTGGGGATGCATTGTTTCAATTTAAGGAATCGTTCGACCATACTTAAAAGACTATTCCATCTTGTTTTACAATCTAAAATGAGTTTCAATTCCTTTCCGTTGAATTGGTCCTTAAGAAAGTCTTGTAGTTTTTCATTTTTTAATGGTGACTTGCTAAAAATTCGATATATTTTTCCTACCTTGTTTATTACACCATGGCAGTTGTCTTGCAGACGTGGAATATCGATATTATCATCTATTCCTAGTTCAAGTCGATTGGTAAAAGGGGCCAGCTTTCTCTTCATTATCATCAGTAGAAATGTCAGTGCAACTAGCATTCTCTTCATCCTTGTCCTCTTCATCTTCCTCTATATCTATCACTTCATTATCTTCTTCCTCTTCATAATTCTCAATATGAACTTCTCTTCTTTTGTATAAAACAGAGGAAACGGCGAGATGAATAGCGTGGGCAATGCATTGTTGGTGTTCGGGTGTAATATCTTTTCCAAACTTCACCATAACTGATGCACCATCTGTCGTACATCCTATTATGTATTGATCTAAATTGAGGCCATAAGCATTTAACTTTTTTTTTTACAATTTCCACTGTCCTGGTACTGTCAAGGCTTCCAACTATTTTGATTAATCCCAAGGACCAATATTGGTCTTCTTGATGAATATGTAAATTCATATATCTCTTATTCCGAAATGAGGTGTATATATATAGGCCTATTCATCAAGGGTTATAGAAAATCGAACTCCTTTACTCACCAATTTCCCAAAGTGATCAATCAATTCAGCCTTCTTTCTTTCATGAAATCTAACTACCATATGTTTGACACCTGAATGTGAAGTTGGATGAGGCTTATCATATTTATTTTTAGCTAAACTCTCTTGAATGAATTCACTTGTGGCAATAGAGCGGAAGCTAAATCCATCAACACATGGAAGTTTTGCAATTTCTTCTTCAGTAGATTTTTTGTTAATAAATGTATCAAAAGTTTTTTGTTTTTTATGTTGTTGATTTTCACCTATCTTGATTTCAGCAACATTTATATTATGAATTTTTTCAAATGAACAGATAAGCCACTAGTTGAGCCCCCACTGCACTTTATAACTTTTTCACACTTTGAACATTCAGCTTCGTCTTTATTTTTCTTAATAAAATAATTCCACACGATTGATTTTTTTTGACATTGTAATAGATTCGAAGGGGTAGATTATTTAAAGTAAGAAATAGCTTATTCCCATATCACAAGACTGCAATGCGCACGTAACAAAATTACAAAATTTAACTTGTAAAATATGCGCATCAATCAACCACTGCAAGCGTCTAGTACGAAATTTGAAATCTGAATGAACTCAATAACGAATCTAAAAAAGCAACGCAAGGTTTTGAAATCGTGTAAAAACGTTTTTGATCGTTTCAATACGTATTTATACGATTTCAAATGTTTAAGGCGAGAGTTGTGGATGATAGTTTCCCTTTTCAGAAAAACGGACACATCATGGAACGTCAATAACATAATATTATAACAAATGATAAATTGTGACATACACTAATGACGCCCCTCAAAGATATACTGCGTGTGCAAGTTATGTATGAAGATAAATCATTATTTCTACTCACATTGGCCACAAATTCCTACAAAAAACAAATCTTTAACTTCACATTTGTTGATTGCTCCCACAATAAAGACAATAGGCAGTACTTCAATACCGAAAACCCGGTATCGATAATCACGATATCGATATCGTGTATCTTGTCCAATACCGGTTTTTCAATACCGGCTTTCATCACTAGCTCGCTACATAGTCTAGACTCCGATACTGGTTTCCCATCCAAATACTGAACAGACACAACGTCGCTTAACCTCGTGACTGAGAGGAAGAGGTGTTACGAAACTGTCCACGACGTAACATTGTCATATCGAGAGAATGACGTTGGCCCGCCTTCATCAACGATTTAGTTGGTTGCTGTTGTGAAGTTGAGGATCGTGTCCCCAATAACATTAAAACTGTAGTTAGATGAAATATTTTATACGTAAAAGTATATTAATTAATTAATTAATTGTTTCAATTATTTCTGGTTTCGATTCAATCTACAGCAGTCGTCCATAAACTTTTTTTTTTTTTTTGAGAGCGAAGTACCACGTTTTGCCACCATGCTTTTCTAAGTATCACCATTAAGGTACCATCTTATCAGAACCGTAGGGAGAGGACTGTGGTGTTCACTCTTGAATCTAAAACGTTGTACAGGGTGTCTACAAAATAATCGTAAAATTTCTTTTTGAAATAAGCTAACGTTGAACGATTCTTTTGTGGACACCCTGTATTTAAGCTAGTGGTATTCATCGACAATCGTACTGAATCAAATATATTTTTAACTACAGGGTGCTTCAAAAAATGTTACCAGTTATATGGCGCTAATATGTCAGTTTATCATTTATAATTTTTGTTTTTTTTTGTTAACTAGGCATTTCGACGATTCAGAACTTGTGTTGATACTCATGTCGAGCATGTTGAAATCCATCGATAAACATATGAACAATAAATACACAGTATTGATATATATTTTTTGAAGCACCCCCATACTAAGTGGTAACACTTTTTTGAAGCACCCTGTATATCTACATATTAGTACCCTTTTGCGTAACACCTGAAAGAGCTCTCCATACCTCGTCTTTGCTCGACCTGCTCGAAGAAATACTCCTCTTCGCTCAGTAGAAACGTTTCATTATTTTCAATCGTATGTTTATTGAATTTTTAGTTTTTGCAAGTTTTGTTTAATTTTGTTTGTTTTTAATTTATGTAAAATGTTTTCGGGAAACTTTTTGATGTAAAATTTTTTATGTAAAATTACATCTTATCGTTTAAAATCACGACTTATTTGCCAGTTTTGTTCGAGTTTTAAAGATTTGAAGGTAATTTTTTTTGGATTTTACGTCAGTCTTTGATACGAAATGTCGTAAATTACCTTATGTTCGCCCGTCTAACGATCAAACTATCGTCTATCCGACTATATCCGGTCAGATATAGTACCTATGCAGCGAGATTCCGTATTCCCTAATGGATCGATTACTATCGCCAAAGATAAGCGCGACATTTCGAATATCCTTTTGCGACTCCATTTCTGAAATGAATGGAAACGACTCCAATTTGAAGCCATTAAAATAAACCAAAAAGAGTTACATTCACACAAAGAGAATTAATCAACGAATCCAGATGTAAATTAAAAGACTCGTACAATTCCACTTTTTCAGATTCCGGATTTTTCGGTGCTACATTTAATTCATACTGAAATTACATTTTTTTTACATCACTTTGTATCGTTTTTAGCAAATTAAATTTACATTTTTAATTTACAGTTGAACTCTCTTACACTCATTAAAATCGAAGAAAAGTATTTTGTAAATGTTTATGTAATTATTGCCATCATTTACAGTTCATTACATCACTCGAATCGACCCAAGTTTGCGAGTAATCTTAGCATGGGAAGTGTGTGTGTGGTGTGTGTGTGTGTGTGTGTGTGTGTGTGTGTGTTTTTAACCTCTTTCGTAACGACAAAGCTCATGTATCCCTCAGCTTTGCAAAACGAGTGAGTTACGAGTAAAGTCAACTTTGGAGAAAATGTTTGAATCTGCCAGTCGGACTTTTTTTTTCTTTGCGTCACCCTGTATAATATCGCTATCTATAATATATATATATATATATATATATATATATATATATATATATATATATATACATATATAAATACATATATAAATTTGATGTTATCTATTCATTGGTGTTAGTTGTGAGATCATATCACGCGTTGCAACAGCCAAGATTGATGGCTGCAAAGAACTCAACTACTGGGAAAGACTACGTAAACTAAATCTGTACTCCCTGGAAAGAAGAAGAGAGGTACACCATAATCTACATATGGAAAATGATAGAAAAACTGGTACCAAAACTCAAGTTGAACCCAGTAACCACCCAAACAACTGTGGAAAATAGGAAAGGTAAAATGTATAGTGTTTCCAAACAAAGTCCAGACGAGGGACACCCCCATTTCTAAAGGAAAATAGCTTCGTTGTCAGGGGGCCATGACTATTCAACCAGCTTCTGAAGGAGATGAGGAACATAACTGGTGTCAACGTAGAATCCTTCACAGGAAGAATAGACGCCAGGCTTAGGACAGTATCAGATGAGCCGAGTGTGCCTGGCCATGTGCGATGGAGATTGCAAGAGACGGTGAACCAAAAGTAGGTGGACAGTAGGTTGAATACGGTTTGTGTTATATTATATTATAACTATGGTGTTCATTATAACTATGGTGTTTGTGTTATATTATATTAAATATTATAACTAAATTTATTTAAATTTTATTTTGTATTATAGTATACAAAAAAATTAAATATGTATTCTCAAAATAAACGTTATCATTTACTGTCCACCTACATTTGGTTCACCCTATATATATATATGCCTCGGTGGTGCATTGGTCAGCATCGCTGACTACGAATCATCGGTTCCAGGTTCGATTCCTGGTGACGGCAGACGGCGCGCAGCAAACCAGCTGTTCATCGTTCCACACAATAAAAATTGGTTGGTAGATAAATGGGTACCCTGGGAAGCCTAGTGGTTAAGACGCTAGGCTGCTGCTGCTGATCGGGAGGTCGTGAGATCGAGTGCGGGCAAGGACTTTATAATTTCTGACCACCCGTGGTGGGTCGTGATTTGGATTCCAAGTTAAGCTGTAGGTCTAAGGTAGGGCAAGAAGCTTGATCTTTGTCAGAATAAACAATTTGGACGGAAACAAAACCAAGGTTATATATATATATATATATTATATATATATATATATATACTCAAACACATTCGTGCTTCGTCGAAATATTTAATTTAGTCTTCCTGAAGTTTCTTTATGGACTGCATCCTAATTCTTTCTCTCTCTCTCTCTCTCTCTCTCTCTCTCTCTCTCATATATATATATATATATATATATATATATATATATATATATATTATGTGTGTGAGAGTGAGATGATATGTGAATTTAATTATCTTGACAGCCACATGGACATATTCTGAAGTGTGTAACTGTGAGGAGACCTCCTTTGCAGCTTTTGTATTTCGGCCTCATCGGTTGTGTATCGACTGTAAATTAACTAATTTCGGTTACTTTCATTTTACCAAATTGTTCAGTCACGTATTTCCGATAATTATCGGATTGGAAATTATCGTATATTGATGACGCGGGTTATATAATTCCTTCGTGTGTGTGTGTTTGTGTGTGTGTAACTGGACATAAATGAGGTCGAGTGTGTGTGATGATTCACGGATGTACAGTAGTGGGGTAATTTTTCTGTGAGGTAGCGCTTCTGATACCTCGAAACATTTATAATTTTTATAAAAATCTGAAAATATTTTTTAGTATCGGAAAAAAGATATATTTGTCATGGTTGAGTAACCTTAGTTAAGGTTTGGTGAGGTTCGTTTACACTAGATAAGTGAGTACCTAACTATTTAATGATTTAACGGAAATCACTGTTCGAGCCCTCAGTTGCGCCCGAAACGCTTATCATGCCATTCTCGGTTCGATGACACTAAGATTAGGTTAGGTTAAATTAGGTCTGTCTAATTAATTTTTTAGATATACATTAGGGGCACTCAATATAGTTTACCCCATCCTTTTTCCTAAGCTAAATAACTGGTCATGGGGCTGAAATGTCTTTTGGGCCGTAAGTTTGAACTTTCTGCGCTTCACATAACCGGATTTTTCCAGTTTGAACCTCCCCTCCTTGTATAAAACCGCTTTTAAACGTCCTTGTATAAAACCGATAGTTAACGCAGTTTCGAAAATGGCGTCTGACAATGATGTGCGTCGTAAACAGAGAGCTGTTATTGAGTTCTTAACCGCAGAGAAGGAAACAGGTGGAAATATTCACAAACGTTTACTGAGATGATGCTGTTGATCGAAGTGCAGTTGGACGCTGGTCTAAACGTGTGAGATCATCGGAGAGAGGGAGAGAGAGCCTCGATGATGAGCCACACAGCGGTCGCCCAGCGTCGGCTGTGACATCTCACACTGTGCAACATGCTAACAACATTATTCGATCAAATCGGCGCGTCACATACAAGGAGCTATCACTAGAGCTAGGAATTAGTGAAGGAAGTGTGAATACGATAATTCAGCAACTGGGATACTCAAAAGTGTGTTCACGGTTTGTTCCTCGCCAACTGACTGAAGATCACAAAGCCAAAAGAAAAGAAATTGCTTTGAATCTGAAACAAAACACCAATCCATGGAGTGGCATCCCGCAGACTCCCCACACAAGAAAAAGTTCAAAATTCAAAATGGCTCCCTCTGCAGGAAAGGTTATGGCCACTATCTTCTGGGGCATGAAAGCGGTGATTCTGGTGGACATTATAAAGAAAGGACAAACAATCAACTCAGAGGCATATATTGCTACCCTACAGAGACTCCAGAGACGTATAAAGCGAGTTCGACCAGAGAGAAAACTGGAAGACGTCCTTCTTTTGCACGATAACGCAACACCACACAACAGTTTGCAAACAAGAGAGGCCATCACAAAAATGCGCTTCACTGTGTTACCCCACCCTCCATACAGCCTGGATCTGGCACCTTCAGACTTCCATTTGTTTGGGCCAATGAAGGATGCTATTCGTGGAAGAAAGTTTCAGAGTGACGATTAGGATGTTGAGGAGGTTAATTAAGAGATGGCTCCAGCGGAACCGAGCGGACTTTTACCAGCAAGGAATAAATGCCCTTGTTTCGAGGTGGAGGAAAGCCGTAGAAAAGGATGGAGACTATGTGGAAAAATAAAAACGTGTAAAAAAGGTATGTAACTACTTCTGTACAAAATTTCCGAAACTTACGAAGAAACTTGGATAGAAAAAAAAAAAGTGGGTCAAAATATATTGAGTGGCCCGCGTAGATGGCGGAGATGCACATACATGTGTGTGTGTGCGCGCGCGCGCAAATTGCTTGCAAACATTTGGCGATTGCAACATCTTCCTTGAAATCCGTTTTGACCGATGATATTTTCTTGATCTTCGTAAACGAATTCATCTCTTGAGAAATTCGCTCGTTTTGGCGAAACGGAGAATTACCTCCTTCCAGCAACGTCGAATCATCGTCTTCGAGGAGTCAGAATTTCGAGTCTTTCAAAAAAGAAACCCTTTTTGGGGGGGAATGGGAGTTTAATTTAGGGGTTTGACAGAATTCAGTATAATTTAAATGGCAAATTTGTACTTGCTTTAGCCCTCCTGCATAAAAAAAGGGTACTTTTCCGTTATACCCCCACAATTTTAATAAGCCCCAATGTCAATCGCCTTTGACGATTGGTTAGGTTTAGTCGGGTATTTCGGTTGTTTTGTGTGTGTGTATATATAATATATATATATATACAGGGTGTCCCTAAAGTCTGGACACATAGGAAATATCACTAACTATAACTAACTATATGTTATTATTATTATTATTATTATTATCTTAAATTCATGCAACTGAGGCCTAAGGTAGGCCCACATCGAATCAGCAACCCTGAGGTAGGACCAAATAGGACCTCCAAGTCCATAACTTATGGACTTGGAGGTCCTATTTGGTCCTACCTCAGGGTTGCTGATTCGATGTGGGCCTACCTTAGGCCTCAGTTGCATGAATTTAAGATAATAATAATAATAATAACATAGTTAGTTATAGTTAGTGATATTTCCTATGTGTCCAGACTTTAGGGACACCCTGTATATATATACACACACACACTGATGATTGCTTAGATTAAGTCGTGATATTTTCGTTAGTTTTAACGAAAATATCACAACTAAACCTAACGAATCGTCAATTTGCGGAGGTATAACGGAAAAGTACCAAAATCGCGTAAAATAACTTTTTTCTATGCAGGAAGGAGGGATCAAGGGCAAATGCCCGCAAAAGCGCCCCTCCCATAGAAGGAGAGCCCAAATCAAGGTCCAGGGTTTTCGAGATGCCTAGACACCCTGCGTTTGAAAGATGGGAGGTCATAGACAGGAGGGAAGATGGATTGAGGAAGATTGTTCCAAGGTTGACCGGTTGAGTAGATGAAAGACTGAAAATACCAATTAACCCTTGCGTTAGATAGTTGGACAGAATAGAAATGAGAAAATGTAGAAAGTCTGGTACTGCGTGCTCTTCTTAAAGGAGGAGACATGCAGTTAGAGAGTTCAGAAGAGCAATGTCCATTATGGTAGCGATAGTAAAGAGAGAGTGAGGCAACATTGTAGCGGAGAGAGAGAAATTGAAGACAATCAGTAAGAGGCGGGGAATTGATGAGACGAAAAGCCCACCATACACATGAGAAGCATATTCCATACAGGGGCGAACAAGACCCCTGTACAGAGACAGCAACTGAGTCAGGGTGAAGAAACTGCGGAGGCGGTACAGCACACCTAACCTCTTAGAAGCTGTTTTAGAAAGAGAGTATATGTGATCTTTCCAGGAAAGATAATGAGAAATGGAAACGACAAGAATGTTAAGAGAAGAGGAAGGATTGATTTGTGTGTTGTTGAAGGTAAGGGGATAGTTGTGTGGAAGATTGTGACGGGTAGACAGATAGAGAAACTGAGTTTCTGAGGCATTGAAAGCCACAAGGATTTTTTTTTGTCCCCGTCAGAGATAGTAGAAGGATCAGCGGTCAGATGTACCATAGCTGTCCCGCGCGAAGCATTGAGTGTCTGTTGAGAGGGGCGCTTTGCGAAGCGGGTGGAGAAGTGAAGAGTGGAATTATCTGCATTATCTGCATAGGAGTGGATAGGACAGGAAGTGCGACTTAATAGGTTATTGACAAATAAAAGGAAAAGAGTGAGTGACAGGACAGAACCCTGAGGAATCCACTGTTATTAACTCTAGGGGAATAAGAGTGACCATCTATAGATCAGCCAGAAAGGAAAGTAGAGTTGAAGGCACAGATTAAAGGATAGAATCGAAGGAGGGCAGGTTGTAAATTAAAGATTTGTGCCAGACTCTATCAAAAGTTTTTGATAAACCCAATACCAAAGGTTTCACCGAAATCCCGAAAAGAGGACCAAGAGTTAGAGATATTCAAGAAGATCGCCAGTAGAGGGTCCCTTGCTGAACCCATACTGACGATCCGAAAGAAGATTGTGAGAAGAGAGGGGTTTAAGAATCTTCCTATTAAGGATAGATTCAAAAACTTTGGAAAGGCAAAAAATTAAAGCAATTGGACGATAGTTGGAGGGTTGAGAGCGGTCACCCTTCTTTGGGACAGGCTGAATGAAAGCGAACTTGCAGCAGGAAGGAAAAGTACCAGATGAAAGACAAAGACGAGAGAGTTTGCCTTAGCAGGGTGTCAGCACAGAAACACAGTTCTTGAGAACAACAGGAGGGATACCATCAGGAATGTACGCCTTCCTAGAGTTGAGCACAGATAGGGCAGAAAGAACATCTTTGGGAGATATACCCCCCATGCCCGTTATATATTTAGACAAATGGAACGGTAATGCCTTCATATAATTACATAGCAAAGAACTGCCATTAACGACCAAATTTTATACTTTATTGGCAGAATGTAGTTGTATGATAAATCTTGATAGATAATGCAGAGTAGCGAAGTTATGTACACTAGCTAAAAAATGTAGAGGCAAAGAGGAAATTACAGGGAGTTTATCTGTTGTAAGCTACAAACTAGTGATGTAGGTCACATCCGCATCCGCGGAACATCCGCACATTTTCTCGCATCCGCACTTTGGACTGCGGATGTGGACCGTTGAGATAAAACGTCATTAATAAGCGGAAATTATCAAATTCTACTATATTAATAGAACTAGTTCATTGTGAGCAAAAGTGATGCAAGCGACAAGACGAGAGGCTGTTCTTGTATGAAGTTACTCTCTTGCAACCTACTTAGATCCACGTTACAAAGCTAAGTTATTTTCACCTAGTACATTAGAACGAGTTAAATCATCACTTGGCAAAGCAGTTGAAGAGCTTCAATCTCTTGAATCTGTCGCTTCGCCACCCACCAAAAGAATAAAAGTTTCAGTGACAGAACCAACACCTTCAACAAGCAAATCTATCACAGAATCTGTGTCTCAGTTTCTTGAGTCAAGCAGCAATGACGAGACCTACGCGATGTCAAAAGATGTAGTGAAAATGATCGAGAGCTATCACCAAGAAAAACGCCTGGCTGCATGTGACAATCCTATTAGTTGGTGGAAAAATACGCAGAATATCTATCCATACTTGAGTAAACTTGCAAGGAAACATTTAGCCTGTCCTCCAACAAACGTACCAAGCGAGAGATTATTTAGCAGTGCTGGATTAATATATGATGAAAAGAGAAACAGACTGGCAGCAGAAAAGGCAGAAAAATTAATGTTCCTTAAGCATAACCTTCCTATAATTAAGTTTGAACATTAAACGATGAACATCTTAGTTTACTTTATTTTAATTACTCATTTATAAATATGCCTAATAAAACTTTAAACTTAATATAAATAGTTATCAAGCTAATTAAAGATCTCTTTCTATAAGGGTGGAGGTTGTGGAAAGAGGTCGGTGGGGTGCATTTGAGTTGGGTTCACGTCCCGCATCCTGGTAACACAATTATGGTTTCTAATTGTGGCTGAAACTCGACAAAATATAACGAATTTATTTGCAGACGAATTCACTAATTGATTTCTATATTAGTTAGATGCTTGATATTATTTTATATGTTCAGAGAAAAGTACAGCAATTATTGTACAATTAATCAATTATACTACATTATAGCTACAGCTCTCTCTATATAATAACTTATTATATACGTTAAACACAACAAATCTCGAATATATCCTAAAAAATAACGAAAATGTAGACATCCGCGGATGTTGAAATCAAACATCCTCATCCGCATCCGCGGATGCGAAAAAAATGACATCCGCTACATCACTACTACAAACATACGTTTAGAAATATATACCGTTACGATATTCAGCTAAGATTACACATTCACAGAAGTTATAATTACATGTAAATATTCAACTAGGATTATACTTTCGTATTTATATGGATATTAGACGCTGAAATATAATTATTGCACATTATTATCTAATAAAAATATCAAAATATTAATCACCTTCTTTATTGAGTACCTTAACAACCTTAGATTCCTTGACCTTGCTCATATTCAGTTTTGTTTTACCGGTTATTATTTTTGTTTTGCTATATAGAAATATGTAAATAAACATGGAAACGAGTCTTCTGCAGCATTATTAGTCCCATTTATATGGGGGTCGCTGTTGCGGATACTTCTCCACTCCCCCTATCCTGCGCCATCTCCTCCGTCAGGTTCTTCTCGCCCATCTCCATCCTGATGCGATCTCTCCACCTCATCCTCGTCTTCCTCTTCCTCCTTCCGGGCACTTCCATAGATGAACACCCTCCTCCCAACGTAGTTCTCGTCTCTTCTCATTACATACCCATACCATGCCAGTCTTCTCTCTTGAGCCTTCTTTGAAGTTCCCGTAACTTTCACCACCCCGCTGACTCTGTCAGGGAAACGAGAGTGTAGAGTTTAATTTTGTTATTGAAATAAGACAGGGGATACAGAGTTATGGCTCGTACGAGGTGAAAATTTGTCTTTCGGTTTCCTGTGGAAGATTTTTAGTATCCTAGATTGTTTCTTCTTGATCAAGTGAATTCTAAAGATTTGGACCAATTGAGGATAAGGATCTAGTCGCGCACACTAGACCAGAGCTTTCAAGCTTTTCACGTTGGCGACACACTATTTAAGCATAAAAATTTTCATGACACATTAATTAATTTTTGTTATCAAATATCAGATAATTTTTCAGTAGGTGGTTTATCTTGTAGCCGATTTTGTTGATAGAAAAATCAAAATTTTCAAAATACAAAAAACACTAATGTGTCGCGACACACAGTTTGGAAAGCTCTGCTCTAGACTCTAGCGTGTGCGACTAGATCCTAGACTAGACTGTACTCTAGACTATACTCTAGAGCAGTGGTCGGGGAACAGGGGTAAATTACCCAAAATGGGGTAAATTTAAAAATTTTGGGGGTAATGCGTGCGGTATGAGAGAGACTTCCCTCAGAGCCTCAGTCGTGTGTATGGTATCATGAAACGAAGAGGTGCTTTTAGTGCTTGACACTTTGTGCTGATATTTTTTTCATATATTTTTATTTTATTTTGTTACATAAATGTGGCGTTATTCTAAATTTTAGAATATTACGAATTTACGTCCTGATTTTGATGATGATGTATCAAAATGAAACAGCATCATTTTTCCAAAACCTGAAGTGGAGATGTTTTGAATGAAATTCTTCAGTTCTTCAATCCTTTTTACTAATTTTGTTTGTGTGCTATTCTTATGCCAGCATATGTGGCTCTTTTTTATTTCTCCATAATAATGGATTCAATAAACATTTTTTGAATTTGAATTTTTTGTATACCATATGCAACAATTTTAAGAGCAATTGGCTTGTTTTTGTTTACTTTGAAGTCTGGGGGTAATTTCATTTTACTCAAATAGATTTTTGGGTAATACCCAAAAAAGTTCCCCGACCCATGCTCTAGAGCAGTGGTTCTTAACCAGGGGGGCGCGCCCCCCTAGAAACAGGAATTTCTCTAATTGTATTTGTTATTCTCTTAACGAGAGCATGGGCTAATATTGAGAATGTTATTTTGATTGAAGGGGGGCGTGGAGGGAAGGACCAATTCCTAGAGGGGGCATGGTAGTAAAAAGGTTAAGAACCACTGCTCTAGAGCAGTGTTTCCCAACCGGGGTCCATATGGCTCCCTGGGGGCCATGGCACATTTGAAGGGGGCCACAAGAAAATGTTATTTTGTAAAATAGAGTTAAATCTGCATATTACCTACTGAAAATAATGCTTATGGGGGCCACAGGAAAAAATAAGGTTCCTAAGGGGGCCATAAGCCAAAACCGGTTGGGAACCACTGCTCTAGAGTATAGTTCGGTTTTCTGATGTACGTATCTGGTTGGCTCGTGTTAAAACGGTTTTTTTTTTGGAAGCTAATATTTTGTTTTGGATGATTTCTGGAGCAGTATTATGGACGTTTTGTTACATATATGAGGCAATGTTTAGTTTGTAGATTTCTCATAGTTTGAGAATTTTTAACTCGTGGAACATTTGATATGTACTTTCATTATCCTTGTTCTATTTATAGATTTTCCTAATTAATCTTTCTTGCATTACTACCAATGGCTATACGAAAATTGACGTTTGCTCCCGTAATCACTGATGCAGTATTGTAGGTGTGGGTACACCTTGGTGTAGCCTATGGATCGAAAAACCTGTTTTTGGAGTGCTGCACCTGCTTTCGTAATTATGAATGAGACCTTGGTTAATTTGTTGCATGGATCTTCAGTGTTCTTTGAACGAGTGTTGAATCGATAGTAATTCCCAGAAGTTTGGTCGATTGCAGTCACTGAACAGGGATTGAATTTATGTGTAGGTTAGTTTGTTGGCATTAAGCCATACATAAACTCTCTGGAGTTTATTCTTGGTGGTCGTTTGGAGTGGCATTGAGTCTTTATGTGAGGTTATGAGTGAAGTATCATCCGCATACTGGTAACAGGAAGAGTTAATTAGTGACCTGTTGAAGTCGTTTATATAAAGGAGAAACAGGATAGGTGCCAGAATGCTCCCTCGGGGTACTCCGTGGGAGATGCGTCTAGTTTGTGAGGTAAAAGAGTCCTGTGTGATAAATTGTGTCCCGTTAGCCAAGTATGAGTTGAACCATCTTAAGGGTAGTCCTTCGAAGCCGTAATGTTCGAGCCTTTTTGAAAGTATGTCATGAGGTAGTGTGTCAAAACCCTTACGTAGCTAGATCAAGTAAGATGATTATTGAAGTTTTCTTCTTGTTGAAAGTGCTATAAAGTTTCTCTAATATTGGTGTTATCGCGTCATCTGTCGTGTGTTGACTCAGTAAACCAAACTGTCGTTTGTGTATGAATTTTAGTATTTTCTCTCTCTCTCTCTCTCTCTCTCTCTCTCTCTGCCGATGCTGAAGGGAGGAGGCTAGTTGACTTGCTGATGAGAACTTCCTCACTCAGTGGGTCCACGAGGCGAAAGCGTTCTAGACTTAGTATTCACGACCGAAGACAACCTCGTCACTGGCCTCACCGTTGACGAATCATTGGGCGGGAGTGATCACGGTCTTATTAGGTTCCGTGTGTGCGTCCCTCGGGTGAAGCGTAGTAACTCGAGAGGCAGTAAGCTCGATCTCCGGCGGGCGAACTTTGTTAGCCTCAGGGATAGCGTAGGAGAGATGGGGTTAGAGGTTGGCGGCGATGTTGAGGGAGTGTGGAGTGCATTCCGGACGAGTTTATGGTGCTGCAGTCTGCTGCCATACCCTCAAAACCGGTCACCCCTGCTTCAACGCAGCCTAAGTGGTTCAATCATGACATCGCTTCGGCTATCCGAAATAGGAAAGTAGTGTATAGGAGGGCGAAGGCCAATCGTTCCCACGAGAACACTGAAGCGTATGTCCGCCTGTGTAGGGAAGTGAAGGCGAAGGTTAGGCTAGCGAAACGTAACGAAGAACTACGGGTGGCAAGCCTCTGCAAGGGGAACCCTAAGGAATTCTTCAGTTATGTTAATAGTAGAAAGCCCATTAGAAGTTAAAGGACGGAAGCGGCGTTCTGCGGACCTCCGACGCGGACATCGCTAATGTGCTTAATGAGTACTTTGCGGGAGTGTTCACCAGGGAGGATACCCGCGTCATCCCCGAGCCAGGCGTGAGGCACGAAGGTGCTGGCCTGGATAGTGTTAGATGTACCGCGACAGTCGTTGCCGATAGAATAGACAAACTGAGCGCGTTTAAGGCTCCTGGGCCAGACCAGTTTCTCCCCAGAGTGTTGCGAGAAGTGCGCGACCAGGTGGCTCCCCACCTGGCTACAGTCTTCAACAAATCGTTGGAGATGGGCCAGGTGCCTGGTGACTGGAGGGAAGCCAACGTGACCCCTATCTTTAAGAAAGGGGATCACGAAAGTCCAGGGAACTATCGTCCCAACATGGGTTTAGACGGCATAGGTCGTCTCTCACCAACTTGCTCGAGTTTTTCCACGTCATGTTGAGTGAGTACGATAAGAGTAGGGCTATTGATATACTTTATCTCGACTTTCAGAAAGCCTTTGATAAGGTACCTCACCGCCGGCTAACGGCGAAAGTGCGCGCGCTGGGTATCGGTGGGGAAATAGGTAGGTGGATTGAAACTGGCTGAGGAATAGGCGGCAGAGGGTGGTAATTAAAGGGGCTAGATCGGGTTAGGCCTCGGTCACTAGTGGGGTTCCTCAGGGTTCCGTTTTGGGGCCACTGTTGTTTATCATTTACATAAATGATATCGGCGGTGGCATCGTCAGTCGGATCGCCAAATTCGCTGATGACACCAAGCTTGGGGCCAATGTTGGGACGCCCGAAGCGATCGAGGACTGCGTGCGGACCTAGGTAGGATAGAAAAGTGGTCCGAAAAATGGCAAATGCCGTTTAACTTGGGTAAATGAAAAGTGATGCACATTGGCTACGCCAATCCCAAGTCGGACTACTCGATGTTGGGTAGTAATATCGAGGTGACTGATTTAGAAAAGGACTTGGGTGTGCTAATTAGCAGCGACTTAAGTTTACGAAACAGTGTGTAGAGGTGGAAAAGAAGCCCAGAAACTATTGGGTTATCAGGAGGCAATTTCAGTTTCGGAACAAGGAGATTGTGCTCTCACTGTACAATTCCCTTGTTCGGCCGCACCTGGAGTATGCTGTGCAGTTCTGGTCGCCCACCCTCAGGAAAGATATTGAGAGGCTGGAGCGAGTGCAGGCGAGGGCCACAAAGTTAATCCCTTCCGTTAGGCATATGGGCTACAATCGACGCTTACGTGACGCTGGTTCAGAGATGTCGATTTTAGAAGCATGTTTAATTTAAATGATAACCCAACTCGCAACAATGGTTGGAAGTTGGATTTAAACGGTTTAGGACTAGTGTGTGTGGGAATTACTTTACGTATAAGATCTGTGACACGTGGAACAGGTTACCTTCAGAAGTTGTAAACAGTTCCTCTGTGGATCAGTTCAAGAAAAGGTTAGACCAAATCTTGCACACTATTTGAGTGTATAGAAAATTTTCCCTGGCACCCGTTGCCATTGGTACCACCTCGGTATGGGTCGCAAGTCCTTTTGAGGTACTTCTTTTCCTTGTATCTCTCTCTCTCTCTCTCTCTCTCCTCTCTCTCTCTCTCTCTCTCATGGTGTACTAACGGTTGAAAAGATGGAAATAGGTCTGTAGCTTGAGGGGGAAGTTATAATAATTAAAATTTCCTCATTAATATCAGTTTCATTTGTCAGTGTCTTTATTTACAGAGAATAAGGAATATTTGGGTTTGAGAAAGGCAACATCCAAGAAGCTCATTTCCCAATGACTTGGGGACCAGAGTGTCCCAAGGGCAACCTGAGCCAGAGCGGAAACAGAGTAAGCGGCCAACTCAACTCCACCCGAGACCAGTGCTGGGAGCGAATCAACGCCATACTGCTAGGAGCCGGCCACCATAAATACTGAGCTACCGGGCGCGCATTTAGTTTTGAAATGATTCGTATGACAATAAGGGAAATTGTTTGGCATTTCCTCTCTCTCTCTCTCTCTCTCTCTCTCTCTCTCTCTCTCTCTCTCTCTCTCTCTCTCTCGCTCTCTCTCTCTCTCTCTCTCTCTCAACAAATTTTAAGTAATTGATAGTATTTACAAAATGGTATAATTAATAGTGGTGCACCGATTAATCGGTATCGGCACCTTGCATGCGATTCATCGGCAATGCAAGGTATTTTCCTAATATCGGCATGGCCGATTAATCGGCATGCCAGGTGCCGATACCGATTAATCGTGCACCATTAATAATTAATTCATTCGAACGTCAGTAATGAAGGTCAGGTAATGAAGGTCAGGTAATGAAGGTCAGGTAATGAAGGTCAGGTAATGAAGGTCAGGTAATGAAGGTCAGTTAATGAAGGTCAGGTAATGAAGGTCAGGTGAATTGAACTGAATTGAACTGAATTGAACTGAATTGAACTGAATTGAATTGAACTGAATTGAAGTGTAACTTTGTTTATTTTACAATATTTTCATTGAAAATTATTACGCATCAACGAAAAGTTATTAGTACTTTTAGCCACGTTGCAGCGCCGTTTCCAGTAAGATCAGTGAATATGAGCGACATTAGGTCTGACAAATAATTGGTTGGCTGGGAGACCGTTCTCCGCGTCCGGATGATGTAATCAGAGGCGGCGGAACGACATGATTTAAGGGGGTGTGCCATTTTGGGATGGGCCCCGAATTTTTTTAAACTTGTACTGTCCAATGCATCTTTTTAAACAGTTTGTCAAATAAAAGACATATATATATATATATATATATATATTATATATATATATTATCCCGTGGGTTTAAGATTCAGAGACGACCAATAACTAGTAGAGAGCTAAGTATATTTTCCAAAATATAGCAGTCTGCGCTCGGTGGCAGTGACAAACCTCTCTGCCGCTAGTTTCAGATCAATCCGATCTAACATATCCTTCTGGATATGTGCTAGTGCCACATTATTCAGTCATGCCTGGCCATAGTAGACCCATAGTCGACGTAGAGCACTGACCGTTCGTTGAGATGTAGCTGTTGTCACCGCAATTGCGTAAAACAAACGAATCAATGTACATTCTTCACTGAACAGTATTGGTATGTTGGAAACAATCTCCAACACGTCCTTCACGTGTCTGCGAGTTTTATTAGCAGCCGTTTATTTCTTGATGTCAGGAAGCATTTTCAGTTGATATGCCAATTTCGCGATGTTTTATATCCTTCGTAAATTCGCAATTCTTCAGGTATAACAGAGTTTTTGCCGTTCACTGAGTTCAGTAGTACTCTTTCGATGTGGCTTGCATTTAGAGACAGACTGGTACATATATAAATATAAGCCATAAGTCGCCGAAAATATTAACTGAGCAAGGGGGTGCGCGGCGCGCCAGCGCGCAATAGGTTCCGTCGCCCCTGGATGTAATGATCCTGACGCGGTTCGCACCTCCGCGTAACCTTTACGGGTCCTCTCCGTCACGTGACTTTTTTTTTTAGGGGGGGGGGGAATTAAACAACACTAAAACATTATTTTTATCAGTCATGATAATTTTCTACAATGAAACAACTGAGGACGATCATTGAACATCTCACAAAAGTTCAGTAAAAGTTTATAAAGTTTACAATTAAGAATAATAAATAAACGCCAAAATTAGAATCCGCGAAATATTTCTCTGAAATATATATATATATACCGGGTGCGGCATAAGTCGGTTTACTGAGAATAATGGAATCACCTTGTGAAGAATGATATTTATCATTTACTACAGAAATTATTCAAAATGTCCTCCATCATGTTCAATATAAACGTTGCATCTTTGAACCACTGAACAACAAATAAGGCACCACAGTTCTTTGTTATTCTTCAACGTCTCGAACTCTTGGCGTATCGAAGTCCCGAGGTTTCTGGCCGTGAACTCTATCTTTGATTATACCCCACACTGAATAATCACTGTGATGTGATTATTCAAACCTCGGGACTTCGATCATACGATGACTTTGATACGCCAAGAGTTCGAGACATTGAATAATAACAAAGAACTGTGGTGCCCTAGTTGTTGTTCAGTGGTTCAAAGATGCAACGTATGTATTGAACATGATGGAGGACACTGAATAATTTCTGTAGTAAATGATAAATATTATTCTTCACAAGGTGATTGGTAAACCGACTTATGCCGCACCCTGTATACACACACACACACACACACACACACACACACACACGAAGAAATCTTGAAATGTTTGTTTGTGGTTATAAAACTTTTAATTAAAAAGTCGAAATTGATTTTGGTAAAAAGGTTGAAATTTTCAATTTTGAAGTCATCATTTTTAATCTTGGTCCGTACCGCGAAAACTTACTGGGGCAACATTCTTCCCTGGCTCCTGCTGCAGACTCCACCAGCCACATTTATTCCCAGTCGTTCCTCCTCTAACCCAACTAATCTATCTTTCATCCTAAAATTAAATAAAAACGATACCCAAAATACAAATCTGAATTTTAATAAATGAAAATACTTATAAATTTAATATCAGATTCCAACCGACGTTCTTTCTCTCTCTCTCTCTCTCTCTCTCTCTCTCTCTCTCTCTCTCTCTCTCTCTCTCTCTCATATATATATATATACACACCGGGTGATTGCAAATGATTTTCCCGATTTAAAACATTTATTATGAAAAACTAACAAAGCTACAGCGAAAAGCAAGATATACAAATAAAGAACTCAAAAAGTTTTATTTACAAGCTATTGAAGTTCAGTATGAGTTCCTTTTGTGGCTCTGCAGACATCAAAGCGGTATTCTGTTTGTCTCCATACATTTTGTAGCATATCATACTGAACTTTTCTGACAGCTTCACGTATCCTTTCCTTCAAATATTCCAAAGTTGTTGCCATTCGTGAACAAAAACTTCATTTTTGACATAGCCCCAGAGGAAGAAATCAAAGGGGGTTAGATCGGGCGAACGAGCCGGCCAAAGAATGGACCCCCCCACCCCCCACCCGCCCGATCCAACCATCAGGCAATTGCTCATTCAGGAAAGGAATGTTGTAGCCTCAAAAGAACCAAAAAAGAGCTCATATTGAACTTCAGTAGCTCGTAAATAAAACATTTTGGGTTCTTCTTTCTTTGTCTATCTTGCTTTTCTCTGTTGCTTTGTTAGTTTTTTCATAATAAATGTTTAAAATCTGAAGATCATTTGTAATCACCCTGTATACAGAAAGTTTCAGAGATACCAGTGTTTTTGACAAAGTCGAAAATTTGTTAGAAAGATCGTGATTGGTCCAAAACTTTGTCACGTGGGAAGTAATTAACCAAAGATCGAGGGCGTTACACTAAATATTAAATACTGAACTATCTCTAAATTATTGCACTGCGAATGTTGATGACTTAAATTTAAACTCAATATGAGTGAAATGTATGAA
Organism: Bathynomus jamesi; assembly: GCA_023014485.1. NCBI lineage: Eukaryota > Metazoa > Arthropoda > Malacostraca > Isopoda > Cirolanidae > Bathynomus > Bathynomus jamesi. Next base: position 20,085 of record JAJOZX010000737.1, on the reverse strand, counting down.
CTCTTAAATGGATTCGAATGAACTCATTTTGTGATATTAATTGTAATATTTTACTCTTAAGAATGAAGATATTACACTTAAAAATAATGTATTTATTTATATGTAAAAGAATTTTTTGATTTTTTCTATATTATCTTATTGGTTTGGATATTCTTTTAAAGTGAAGAGGAATGTACGACTTCACCCCCTTCTCCATGATTCAATGAGAACTTACAAAACTCGCGCGTAGGATATGATTTAAGACTTTAAACAGTCATTAAGAGATTGATTACTTCATACTGTTCCGATGTTTATTCTAATTTATTTTATCTACCTATTTTTATTCATCATTTGTATATATTTTGGGCCTTTTCCGAAATTTGGACTGTTTCCTAGTTTTTTGAAACAAGATATTTAATGTAGATTTTTACGTTGATTTAAAAAATGTAAGTCTTTTTTTGGAGAAATATCTTATTTTCAAAAAAATCGGAAACAGTCCAAATTTCGGAAAAGCTCCTACATTCGTAATATCTACGCGTAATTTATGCGTAAAATAAATGAATAGCGTATAATATTAGAGATATATTCAGACAATTTAAACAAGGTCGCGGCGGCGTTACGCGGAAATTCTATCGTCTTTCGAGTAACTGATAGATATTTGTTTCTATTAATAATACGTGATAACGGCTGTTGTTTTCCATTCCAGGAAAGTTTTGTCGTACAAGATATTTGTTTAAACAAGCATTAGGAAAAATAAGGAAGTAATGGCACTTACGTATTAACGGGGGCCACCACATATTGATGATTGGTTAGGTTAAGTTGTAATATTTTCGTTAGTTTAAAAATTTCTAATACATCATATTTTTTAAATAGCAATATTTTTTAAAATATTTACAATGATTTATATTTCAAATATTTACAATGATTAATACATGTTACACATTAGAAACATTTGTTTCTGGAGGCCAAAAATTTTTTAATAGCATTAAGAATGGAATTGAATGGATCGTGATAATGTACCAACTGTCGCCACATAAATTCAGCAAGATATGACTGTAGGGGATGGCGTGCAGTGCCTCGATGCATTTTATTTCTCCACTTAGCTGATCCCCAGAGCCTTTCGATCTCTTGCGTGTGAGTACCAGTTTCCGGGTTGACGAAATTGTACTTGTGGTTAACTTTAGTGTGTTGAAATCCTGACTCTGTTAGATGTTCCGATATGTATGACGGCCATGAGTCTAAAAAAATATTTTAAAAAATATTGCTATTTAAAAAATATGATGTATTAGAAATTTTCAACTAACGAAAATATTACAACTTAACCTAACCAATCATCAATATGTGGTGGCCCCCCGTTAATACGTAAGTACCGAAGCAATTATATAAAAATTGATGAGATCAAAGCCAACTCGAGTCAAAACTAAGTTAGTTATTTTATAGGAGCACCGAAATGACAACTTTTTAATGTTATTTATGGGATCACGGGAAGATCAGGGCTAGGGTGGCCAAACGTCCGGCTTTAGGCGGACAGTCCGCCGTTTGAGCACTCTGTCCTTAGGGTGGCCATTTCCAAATTTCCAAAAAGGAGGACACTGCGTATGTGGCCGTACGTTAACATATATATATATGTATATGTTAACGTACGGCCACATACGCAGTGTCCCCCTTTTTAAATGCCACCCTAATCAGGGCCCCCAGCCTTCGTTAGTTAGCCTTATAAGGCTAACTAACGAAAATATCACGACTCAACCTAACCAATCGTTAGGTCAACTGTACGCCCTTGACGATTGGTTAGGTTAGGTCGTGATATTTTCGTTCGTTAGCCTTATAAAACTAACTAAAAAAGGCTGGGGTGACGGATCTTCAGGTGATCTCAAAAGTGTTTATCTTCGGACTAATCACTATTCGCTTATTAGCAGTTTATAATGAAAAAGTTACCGATCATAAATTATGGGTCTCAATCCGGCTTAGGCTATATAAAATGTTACTTTTAACTTAAAGTATCTTATTAAGGTTAATATAAAGTAGTAATAAAAGCTTTGAATAACCTATCGCCCCTTTCATCAAACGAAAATAAGCTATGAGATCACCTGAAGATCAGGGCCCCCAGCTTTCTTTAGTTAGCCTTATAAGCCTAACTAACGAAAATATCACTACCTAACCAATCGTCAAGGGCGTACAGTTGACTTAACGATTGGTTAGGTTAAGTCGTGATATTTTCGCTAGTTAGCCTTATAAGGGTAACTAGAGAAGGCTGGGGGCCCTGATCTTCAGGTGATTCCACATTTGCTCTAACTTATATGTAATTAACGCCTATTCTCGGCTACGTCATTACCAATATTGTGACGCTACTTCCCGTTCATCAGCGAAGTTAAAAGATATTGGGTCGGATAGGAGACCGTCCTCCGCTGATTCCACGTAAAGTTGTAGGTCCCTTCCGTCATATGACCTTAGGTAGGTGTCGCGAAGGAGGTTAAACAGCCTCACCATTATATTTTCATTACATTTTTACCACCTATTCTATTAAAGTCAGGTATTAAACATAGAAATCACGTGATCTCTGATTGGCAGTTTTGTAAATATGTATGTAAAGAGAGAGAGATTATGCATCTTCGGCAGTGCATTGTCATAAATTAGGTAGTGAAGCAGGCAAGATAATGAAATAAAAAAGTGTGTGTGTGTGAACGAAAGGCATGAAAGTGAGAGCCTCCACATTTATGTCAATCTTTGCCCTTAATCTCTGTTCATTGTTTCGTTCCGTGTAAAATCTGTTACCAAAATTGAACAGTTTGTCCACAGAACAACGAATAACAAATGAGGTCACTTCCATAATAACATGCTTAGCAACCAGCCGTTGCTAAGGACTTTTTTAGAACGGTCAGGTTATTTGCAATGAATCTTAACTAATTAGTACAAACACTGTACGAGTATCACAAATTTTACTCCTTTATCAACTAAAGATTAATTATTTAGTAGAAATGTCCCTAGCAACGTCTGGTTACTAGGCAAACCTTAACCCTTTATAGTGTTCCATCTGGTTATTATTTCGTAATCTGTGGATTGACAGTGAGGCGTCTTCGAAATGAATATTCTTACACGCACACCTGTCATATCGCCAAAATCTAAAAACGTGTGTGTGTGTGTGTGTGTGTGTGTTTCTACCTTACGCTACCGCAACAATCTTTAAGATATACAACGAGCTCATCGCGATACGAAAGAGCGTGTAGCGACATCAGCGGTGTCACCATAATTTCAGACTTATTATTTTTATTTTAAATCATTAAATATTAAAAAAAGGAATATAATTAAGATTAAATTCATTAAGTTATTTAGATCAAGTTTAATGTCGCGATTGACAATTCAAAATATGACGATCTTTCAATGCAGGTAAAAACACACACATATATATATATATATATATATATATGCAAAGAACGACGCTTGTGTAGAAGGGCGTTCCGTACAAGATGAGGAGGGAGAACGAGCAAGTGAAAAATGAGGTACCTCCCAGGAATCGAACCAAGGATCATCCAATTGCCGGTCGGATATGCTAACCACTGCACCAAGGACCCCGATTAGTCAGTACTCGTAATTCTCCTACATACGTCGTTCTTTACATTAATTATACTGTGTGTTGTTTGCAGTTAAAATGTATATATGTACGGCATGCGAAGGTGCCCCCTCAGGGCATTTGATTCCGCTCGTATGTAGGAGAATTAAGAGTACTGACTAATCGAGGTCCTTGGTGCAGTGGTTAGCATATCCGATCGGCAATTGGATGATCCCTGGTTCGATTCCTAGGAAGTACCTCATTTTTCATTTGCTCGTTCTCCCTCCTCATCTTGTGCGGAACGCTCTTCTACACAAGCGTCGTTCTTTACATTAATTATACTGTGTGTTGTTTGCAGTTAAAATGTATATTGATATATATATTTAGATATATGTTGACTGCGCCTCGGTGGTGTAGTGGTTAGCGTCGCTGACTACGAATCCATCGGCCCCGGGGTCGAGACCTGGTGACGGCAGGCGACCCGCAGCAAAACCCAGCTTTTCATCCTTCCACACAATAAAAGAAATTAGTTGGTAGATAAATGGGTACCCTAGGAAGCCTATTGATTAAAACGCTGGGGTGTGGGTCGGATTCCACGTTAAACGGTAGGTCTGAGGTGGAGTGAAAAGCTTGACCTTCGTCAGAATGAATAATTCTGGCGGAAGCAAACCGAAAGTTGTGTGTGTTTTGAGAGAGAGAGAGAGAGAGAGAGAGAATGGTTGATTCGTTGATCTGTTTTACGTCCTTCGTCCAGTAGAGGGCGCTGAGACGGTGAATAACACTGGAATAAATACAGTATGTTCCACGACCGCTATTCATCACTTTGTTGTTTGTTGGAGGCCACGGCATATGTGTAGAATGGCGGGAAACGCGCTGCATCCGGGTCACATGACCGGTTTCTTATTCCGGTTGATAGAAAAGTGGGAAAAAACATTCACGTTGTTTGAATTCGTGCAAAAAGGTGGTTCCTAAAGACCTTCTCGCATGATGTACGATGCAAAGCAAGCATGCAACTTCCCTTTCTCTATGTCTATCTATCTACCTATCTATCTACGCGCCTCAGTAGTGTAGTGGTTAGAATTGTTGACTAAGAATTCATCGGCCCAGTTTCGATTCCCGACGAAGGGAGGCAGCACTCACTCGGCTCACCCAGCTGTTCATCGTTGGTAGATAAATGGGTGGCTTGAACAGCCCAATGATTAAGACGCTGGCTGCTGCTGCTGATCGGGAAGTCGTGAGGCCAAGTTTGGACGAGAAGTTCCTAATTTCTGACTTTCTTGGTGAGTCGTGGTTCGGATTCCACGTTAAGCTGTAGGTCTAAGGTGAGGCAACAAGCTCGACCTTCATCAGGATGAACAATTCGGACTGAAGCAATACTAATGTCTTTCTTAAGGGTTTTCTAACCAACTAATGGGTATACAGATTGTTAGTAGGTGAAATAATAAGTTGAAAGAGGTCTTCGGTATTTTTTTAAAAAGCACAGCTCCGCCCACATACCCATTCAGGGTACGAGAAGCCAGTAGCATCATTGCCAAGTACTGTACAAAGAGAGTCAACATACCAACGAGACTCTCGTACATGGCTAACCACCAGTGGAAGCAACAATGCTTTGTGGTAACAATCCAATGAGCAGACCAAACCAATCGATAATCCTTTCACGTGTGTTTGTCGTTAGTTTGCATTGCAGACGCTCATGGATTTAAAGTACTGGTGCATGATACATTAGGAGCAAGTTGCACCACAAATATATATATATATTATATATATATATATATTCACATTAAATGCGTGAAATTCCTTTATCCTGAACTAACCCGCAGTAAAAGTAAAAACATCGACTCTGAGTAGTTTCGAGTTTATTATTTCAAGTCATTTTCGGGGAAACGCCTCTTCAGTTTCCCTGAGGAGATTTTGAAATAAATTCAAAAGTACTTGGAATGGATACTTCACCTTTTCCTGCGGGTTATTAAAAATATATATATCGTAATACTTGCGAGTTTTGACGTACTTGCAATCAAGAGTATTTTGACAAGTGGATTAAAGCAAACGAAACTACTATGAAGTTATTTGATTTCAGGAATTAAAAAAATATAACTCCGTGATACGTTTCAATTTGAAAAAATATATTGGCGAAGAATTTGTAAATTACTGCAGAAGTGAACGCTTCAGTTGACCACTCAATCGCCATTTCTCTATATATGTGTGTGTGTGTGTGTGTGTGTGTGTGTGTGTGTGTGTGTGTGAGACCATGGAAGCAAAGTACATAAACTGAAATATATGGTTATAATTTAGCCTTGAAGTTTTCGATTCTGAGTAGTGCAATATTACGAACATTGGTATTAAACTACCAGCTGTTCAGAAATTACCGCAACCCATGGCGTGTACATTACTATACATATATTAATATAATATTCATGCCATGGGTTACGGTAATTTCTGAACACTTAGAATAACGTACCATTTCATTTCTAGAAAATTGCTTAAAGCTGAAAAGCTACCTATACTTAGGCTTACCATACGTCCCGATTTGACAGGGACAGTCCCGGTTTTGAGCTCTTGTCCCGGCCGGCTTGCAATTCTGTCCCGGTTTATAAATGTAACAATTATAAACCGGGACAGAATTACAAGCCGGCTGGGACGCCGGGACAAGAGCTCAAAACCGGGACTGTCCCGGTCAAATCGAGACGTATGGTAAGCCTACCCATACTACTATAATTAATAGTGTAATTATATGGGAGTTTAATTAATCTTAAGAGTATCCTTATCATCTTTTACTTTACCACCTGAACTTTAAACCTTTAACTTTACTTCAGACAATTGGAATTAACTTTTTTTCCAAATTATAAAAATAGGATCTTTTCGGTTTGGCGAGACTGCTACAGATTTTTACGAAACTTAGCAAATCATTGGATCACCTGAAGATCAGGGCCCCTGCCTTCTTTAGTTAGCCTTATAAGGCTAACTAACGAAAATATTACGACCTAACCTAACCAATCGTCAAGAGCGTACAGTTGACCTAACGATTAGTTAGGTTGTCGTGATATTTTCGTTAGTTAGCCTTATAAGGCTAACTAAAGAAGGCTGGAGGCCCTGATCTTCAGGTGATCCAAATCATTTAGTTTGCTAAACCTAACCACACCCAACCTAATCTAAATAAACTTATCCTAACTTAACATCTATTAGATAGCAAACTAATTAAGTTGCTAAGTTTCGTAAAAATGTGTAGCAGTCCACCAAACCGAAAAGACCCTAAAAATCTACTCAATTTGACCTAATTTAAAAGTCCAAGTAATACAGTTGGTTGGGCCTATTATATTGGATGTAAACAATGCGACTGTTTTATAAGTCAAATGGGAAAACTTCAGATGTCAGAGTACAACAGCAGAGAATACGCCTTTAGAATCATTTGTAAATAATTCAAATGCTTTGTTTAACAATATACAGGGTGATTCAAAAGTCGTTACATAGGGAAATACTGTATTATGTAATGATACAGGGGAATAGTCACATCACATGTTCGATATGGCCACCGTTAACGGCAATGCACTTGTGCAGCCAGCTAGGAATATCACATCAATGCACTCCTCCTTCGATAACATCTCATAACTCATTTACATGCAAAGAAATAGAAAAGCCCTATGTAACCTGACTTTTGAATCACCCTGTAGTATATAAGGTGTCCAAATTTGTGCTTGGAAAAACCGGGACGGGGGCGGATCTATGCGCTATAGCCAACCCTACCCTATAGCTTATTTTGAAAACGCTTTTTAACAAAGTAAATGAATATTAAATATTCAGTCATTTTTTTTGCCTCGGAAACTTTTCTTCTAAAGACCGGGACAGCTCTCCGATCAATGAAAGAAAGCCACCCCAAAATTTTCTAGTAAACAATGCCACCCTCGAATCGTCACTGAAAGAAAGCCACCCTCGAATTGTCACTGAAGGAAAGCCACCCTCGACCCGTTTGGGGGTGGCTTTTTCATTGATCCATTAGCCTTATAAGGCTAACTAATAAAAATATCGCGACCTAACCTAACCAATCGTTGGGTCAACTGTACGCCCTTGACGATTGACTAGGTTAGGTCGTGATATTTTCGTTAGTTAGCCTTATATCACTACCTACCTAAATAACTTACAGATCAATGAAAAAAGCCACCCCCGAATTGTATCATTCAAAGAAAGCCGCACTCGACGACCCGTTTGGGGGTGGCTTTCTTTCATTGATCCCAGCTCTCTGAAAATCGGGACGTATGGACACACACACACACACACACAGAGCTGGGCACTTGTGGCATATTTTGCGGTACTGCGGTACTACCGCACTACCAAACCGGTACGCGGAAATTTGAATGCGGTAGCGGTACTGCGGTACTTTCAGCGATCCTTTGCGGTACTGCGTTATGCGGTGCCGGTTTGGTAGTGCGGTAGTACCGCAGTACCGCAAAATGTGCCGCAAGTGCCCAGCTCTGCACACACACACACACACACACACACACACACACACATATATAATTGGGAAGGTTCTAAAATTCTATTAAAAAAATAGACATTAACTGAAAGAAAGTTTGGAGAATGCACGTTCATATTATCATATATTCTATTTAACTTTATTCCTCTTATAATAATAATAATTTTATAAACCAAAAATTAGGATTTATTATTATTAATAATTAAAAGTAAATATTTTAGTAACATGTCACTTGCACGCATTTGGTGGGGGAGTGGGGGGGGTTCCTTTTTCGCTAACTAAACCAAACCAATGTAAACATGTTGAAGAAATTGTGGGAAAGTTGCTTTAATTAAATTTTAATGCGATGCTTATTATTATTATTATTGGATCACCTGAAGATCAGGGCCCCCAGCCTTCTTTAGTTAGTTTTATAAGGCTAACTAACGAAAATATCACAACCTAACCAATCGTCAAGGGCGTACGGGTGTCCTAACGATTGGTTAGGTTAGGTCGTGATATTTTCGTTAGTTAGCCTTATATAAGGCTAACTAAAGAAGACCGGGGGCCATGATCTTCAGGTGATCCCTTTTTTTAATTGAAGTTCGAATAAATTTATAAGTTAGTTAGTTTTGGAACTAGTTCGTGTATTGCGTATTTTGAAAGCTTTATGAAAATACTGTAATTTTTCATTGTTCGGCAGATGAACGTATGTTGACGACGTTCTAGTTCTTTCTTGCGTAAAATCAGCATTTTGCTACTTGTTTGATTAAGGTTTTCATCTACATTGTCCCATATTTGTAATTCATAAAATACAGCTGATTTTGGGATAGCCTCAGTATGTATTTAGTAGTGGACTTAGTGGTGCACCGATTAATCGGTATCGGCACCTGGCATGCCGGTTAATCGGCCATGCCGATATTAGGAAAATACATGGCCGATTAATCGGCATGCCAGGTGCCGATACCGATTAATCGGCATGCCAGGTGCCGATACCGATTAATCGGTGCACCACTAGTATTTAGTGAGGACTCGTTCGTTACTACCACACTGTACTACCAAAAATAGGAGGACAAGCTTCTCTCTGCCATTAAATGAATTTTAGTGTCCGCGAGTATGGCACGCGGATTAGAGATATCTTAGATGTCATATCGTTAGTATGACTGTCAGTGATGTAGTCGAGACCACCAAGTCTGAGACCGAGACCTGATCCTGTGAGACCAAGATCGAGACCGAGATCAAAGGTTCGAGATCGAGATCTACCTTCCGAGATCGAGACCCTTAAAATTCGAGACCGAGATCGAGACCAAGCTCATGCCCTTTCAATTGTTTTACACTACTATGAAAATTAGACTATGTTAAGTATATTAATAAACTAATAACTACTTTCTCAGATGTAGTGTGTTGAATGCAAAAAGTGTAGCCTATAAATTAACAAAATTACAAAAGGTTTAATGAACGTACCCACTACCCAGTTTGACTTGTGCATTTATTTAAAGCACGATAGGTGCTCATTACACTTAAGGAACATCAGCATGCTCAGAAGATCTGCTGAAGTTCGACTTCTGTGGGGCCTCATTATTATGCCTCCATGGCTAAATACACGCTCAATTGGAGCACTAGAGGCAGGCACTGTTAAAACAGTCATGGCAATATTGGCCAGTGATGGGAATTTATCCCTTTTCTGGTGCCAAACTTTACTGGAGAGCAGTTGTCTAAAATATGAGATTCATCGATCTCTAAGAGGTACCCCGCCGCAACTGTTCCCTGCGGTTCAAAATCTTCCCAGTTTCAACGTTCTTCTGCTTGGACCGATAGCTTTGATATTTTGCCATTAGTCTCGGAACTTTGGTTTGACTGTTTTATTTCGTCATCACTGCTGTGAGAATGAGCGCTCTCTCTCTGTATCTGCTCATTCTCCGTGCTTGAGTTTCCTGTCTAGCATTTTTCCAACACCATTTCTATGAAAAATAAATTGACATATCGGTACTATAAACAGGCATGGCAATTAGCATAAGGTCTAAATAATATATATATATATATATATATGATGAATAAAACCACGAAGGAAAGGAAACACAAAACGGTGCTCAAGCGCTTTCGTCTAATGACATCCTCAGGAACACTGAAATACATAAAAGGTTACGGCCTATATATAGGTTATAGAAAGAGAAAAAAAAAAAAATTATAAATAACATACATGCACACACAAACATATATACATATATATATACATACATATCTACACACACACATATATATATATATATATATATATATATATATATATATATATATATATATATATATATATATATATATATATATGCAATAAACGGAGAAGTAAAAATATAACTTAAAAATTAAGGATTAGAGGATTAACAAAGAGGCATATCGATTTTTAGCACAAACAAACAACTTGTCCTACGTACACTTTTACTCGGGACATGACACCCCCACTAAGAAGGCCATTTTTTCATCAATGATTCTCCGCGCCCTTAGGATCGCCAGTCCGGAATACATCGATGCCGAATTGGAAAAAATCAACGGTATTGGAAGTGATCTGTGTTACCTATCTGCGTTTATGGAATCTTGTCTCAACAAGGCAAAACGAACTTTCTATCGTGTCAATAATAACACTCGTACTTTGTCAAAAAATATTTTAGTACTTCCATTTTTCCCGGGCTTTTTAGGCATTGCTAATGTACTTAAACTTTTAGATATTAATGTAGTATTTTCATATAACAATATTGTGAAAAATATCATAGTAAAAAATAGCCCTACCAATAATTCAGGCATTATCTATAAAATTGGGTGTAAACAATGTGATTCCTTTTACATAGGTCAGACGGGAAAGGATTTGCACACACGTATAAAACAGCATCAATATTCCGTCAGAACAGAACAGGACAGTTGTCCAGTGCTCTTTTTGTCCATTTGTCAGAGTTATCCCACTGTATTGATTGGAATAATGCTTCAGTTTTATTTCATTCGAGCAACATTGTCAATAGAAATATTCTTGAGTCTGCCATTATTCAACTTTCAAATAACTTCAACATAAGCAAAGGTCTTTTTCAACTCGATCCTGTTGTTTTGAATTCCTTTAAAACAAATCTAGATAAAAAGGGTAGGACACTTAATCTTTGGTAAACTTGTAAGCTACTTTATTAACTTTTAATCTTCAATTTATTTTTATATATATCGAAACTTGACTCTAAAAAGGCAAAGTGTTAAACCCGGGCGTATCTCCAGTATAAATTTGTATTATTTTTATAACTCATTTGATCTTGTGCTAAAAATCGATATGCCTCTTTGTTAATCCTCTAATCCTTAATTTTTAAGTTTTATTTTTACTTCTCCGTTTATTGCATATATATATATATATGTGTGTATGTGTGTAGATATGTATGTATATATATATATATGTTTGTGTGTATGTGTTATTTATTTATAATTTTTTTTTTTTCTTTCTATAACCTATATATAGGCCGTAACCTTTTATGTATTTCAGTGTTCCTGAGGATGTCATTAGACGAAAGCGCTTGAGCACCGTTTTGTGTTTCCTTTCCTTCGTGGTTTTATTCATCATAAATATTTTTCACGTGTTACTTTCGTGAAATAATTTATATATATATATATATATATATATATCGTAAAGAACGACGCTTGTATAGGAGATATTCCGCGCAAGACGAGAGAGAGAGAACGAAACAAATGAAAAAATGAGGTAACCACCTGGGAATCGAACCCGGGATCTTCCGATTGCCGGTCAGACGCGATACCATTACACCATGGGCCTCACTCTTCCAAATGCCGTAATTCTTCTACATATATCTCAGCCCACTCAGCCCAAAGAGATCTATAATGAATTTTAATGATCAAAAATATACCGGTATAATGAATTCTGTGATAATTTTAAAAATTTATAATGAAATTATAACATACCTTTTATTTCCTCTTTAAGTTCTACTTTAATATCTTTATCAGCTCGTACTTCAATGTTTGGCGACACTAAGTGGCCTTTCATTTATACTTATATATATAATATATATAATTCTTTATTTAGCGTTTCCATTTTCAATAAAATTAATCTGACGGGGCGGGGGGGGCAAATTTTTTTGTAGCGCTCACCTAAAAAAATCCAGACCCACACCCCCGCAAGACAAACGTGGCAACTCAAAACAGGGTGACTGATTAGTGAATACCTTGAGTCCCTTACTTTTACAAACTTTCATAAACATTCTGAATTGTGTCTGTTCAACCTAGCGGAGACCGAGATCGAGATCTGCAAATTGGGTCTCGAGATCGGTCTCGAGACCTACATCACTGATGACTGTATATAAAAAGATGATGATTGAGGAGACTTTAAGGGTCCCAGAGTCAACTTCGGGAAATATACAACAGTGGAAGATTGTGGAACTTGGTAGTGTGAAGTTGTGAAGCCACACTATACAGGGTGTCCACAATGTCTTGCCACCCCAGTAAAATACTAACTGATTTTCGTTTTCGTTTCAGATCCATTTGAAGTGCGTGATAGCAGGAACTATAGTTACTATACGATTGAACAACGCATACTGGCTGGTACCTGGGTTCATGAGGGACCACGTAATGGCAAAACCACTGAAAATATTCGTGCAGACGTCCAGGACCGATTGAAGCGTGCAGCTCCTCCAAAAAGGACAGGGTTGGCAAACAAAACACACTTTTTGGGAAAAGCCCAACCCATCTGGATTTGTTCGGGATTTTTTCATATAAAACCCAAAAATCCTGGAAAACCTGGGTTTTTCAAAATGGACAATTCATAATAATATAACACTATGTAAGATGAAAGCTAAATATCTCTCAACATAATATGTACTTTAACATAATACATAGGCCTACTCTTCAAAACAGTGCATTTCAGACTTTCCAGTAAAACTTCATGTTGAGACACGTACAATATAGTAACATGTTAATAGTTTAGTACATGTTGCAAATGGGAGTTGTGTACTTGTGGAAGTCAATAGCTGTTGATTGCAGCTGAGAGCTCAGCCAGAGCACGTGACAAAAACAAGATCGTATTTAGTGTTGGTGTAAAGTGTAAATTTTTTTAATGTCATCCATTTTCTTCGTAACAGAGTTCTAGAGTTCTAGCAAATTATGTATACGTCTTTTTGAGATATAGTCTACAAAATTAACATCTCGACAATTGTGAATAGTTTTTTCATATATTTTTGGTTTTTTTTTTTTTTTTTACAAGAGTACATTATAGGCTTTTGATCTCACTACGTAGTATTTCAAATTATTCTGACTTAGAGCATTTAAAAGAAATTTTACCTATTTTGTTTAGCTATAACAAAATAAAAGGCTTTGTTTCCCACCAATTTGTTTCATTATTTGCGAGATTAAATAAAGGTATGAAGGCTATTTATGTTATATACCTACCAATTTCTCTTCTACAATAAGATTCTGTCAGTAAATCTTACCATGGAATGGGTATTACAGTAATCGTTTAGGCTTTAGTGTGTTAACGTTGTGCTTAGAAGTGTACATTGTTAGGATGCGGGTGAACTATAGAGTAAGTTTGAGAAAACTCACGAGTGGGGAAAATTCTGAGCTTTTTCAAGTGGGTTTTCTTGAAAAAACCCAGGTGGGAAAAACTGGGTTGGGCCCATTAATGCCAACCCTGAAAAAGGAGCTGCACGATTGAGTCGGTTCTGGAAGTCTGCACGACTATTTTCAATGGTTTTGCCATTACGTGGTCGCTCATGGACCCAGGTACTAGCCAATATGCGTTGTTCAATGGGTCTGAAACAAAAACGAAAATCAGTTAGTATTTTACTGGAGTGACAAAACATTGTGGACACCCTGTAGAATAACCTTCGTACTTAATCAAACAATTATCACTCCATTTCAGTTCCAAATCTCGCTTCAAAAAGCCATCTTGGTAATTCTCGGATTCTAAGACGGCAAAGGTACAATCTTCAGTGCTCCGAGTATTACATATAATGTTCGCGTATCGTGTAACCCAATGGTTCCCAACCTTTTTTTCTTGGCTGAGACCCTAAACTGGCCACCAACAGGACCTCCCTACCCTCAGGCTTATGATAAAATTTAAATATTAATATAAATTGAATTAAGAAACAGTGACTATAGTGACCCTTCGCGACCGTACTTGAGGACCCCGCGACCCGAGTTTGGGAACCACTGGTGTAATCAGTTGGATGATACGTTAAAATTTCAAACCACGTATAAAATGACAATGTATAATGTACACTTTCGAAAAGTAAAAAGTTTGGGCAAAAGCACAAATTACAAAAAAAAAAATATTTCACGTTATTTGACTCTCTAACATCTTATAGACCGCCGATTGGGAACCTGTAACGGCTTCAGAGCATACCTAATTTTAGTGTGCAGTGATAACCAATATGCGCAGTAATAATTTCAATATGCGCAGTAATAATTTAAAGTTGTGCAGTGATAAATTAGGTTCTATATCCGATATAGAACCTAATTTATCACTGTATAGATTTTCAATTTATTACTGCTCAAATTGAAATTATTACTGCTCAAATTGAAATTATTACTGCGCACTAAAATTAGGTATGCTTCAGAGACACATTATCGGGGATAAAGAGCCGCACATATAAAAACAAGGCTTGAATTATTATTACTGTTATTATATGCGCCTCGGTGGTGGTGTGGTTAGCGGCGCTGACTACGAAACCATCAGCCCCGGGTTCGAGACCCGATGGCAGCCGGCGCGCAGCAAAACCCAGCTGTTCATCCTTCCACACAAAGTGGTTGGTAGATAAATGGGTACCCTAGGTGGCCTAGTGGTTAAGACGCTGGGCTGCTGATGGGGCGTGGTTCGGATTCCACGTTAAACTGTAGGTCTAAGGTGGAGTGAAAAGCTTGACCTTCGCCCGAATGAACAATTCGGGCGGAAGCTAACCAAAGGTTACCCCAAAGGTATAATTACAAATACAAGTGTGTTTATTGCAGAGTTAGCGATAAATGCACAATCAAACTAATAGAAGGAACTTCGAATCACCTGAAGATCAGGGCCCCCAGCCTTCTTTAGTTAGCATTATAAGGCTAACTAACGAAAATATCACGACCCAACCTAACCAATCGTTACGTCAACTATACGCCCTTGACGATTGGTTAGGTCAGGTCAGGTCATGATATTTTCGTTAGTTAGCCTTATAGAGCTAACTAAAGAAGGCTGGGGGCCCTGATCTTCAGGTGATCCGGAACTTCTCTCTCGTATTAATGGTAATAAAAAATAATAATTTAAAAGCAACAAGAATGGGCCTTCGGAGCCGCAGGTTCTCTATCCTTGTTTTAGACGGTCATATGACAGACGAATCTAAAGTCCGAGTCTAGTCTCCAACCCAGGACCTTCCGATAAACAGCCCGGCGCTTTACCGCTACGATACCTTGGTATTGTACAATATTTAACTCAGCGTTTCCCAAACTGTGGGGGTCGCGGGATTTACTAAAGGGGGAAGGGGTGAGAGGGGATTAGCAAAGAGAAGAAGAAATGTGGATTTTATTCATTGTCACCTTACGAATGTACTCGAGTACATTAATAAGTGAAACGTTCCTACTTAATGGTACCTTACTCTGATTGTGGTACTGATAAATTAAATGAATGGCATTTGCGTTTGAAATAAGGGGGGCATCAAAGAGTGATTTCATTTTGGAGAAGGGACGGGGGGGGGGGGGGGGGGTTGAATAAAATAAGTTTGGGAAACAGTGCGAGCCTAACTGATGATTGTATTATGAATTTATTCGTCTAAGAGTAAGAGTATCGCTCAATTCTTTTATGAATTTGTGGTGTGAACCTTCCTTCGTATCTTCGAACTTTCAAAATGTAGATCAGTAAACAATAACTGTTTGTTTCTTAATTAAGAAGTTATTGGCCCAAATTAAGAGAGATTCGCAAACATTCGTAAATGAAGAACTATTTTTAACTTTTAGTAACTTGAATGCTTTGAAATAAAACTTTGCGTAATCAGAGAGTCAAAGAATGTCTCGTCTCTTATGATAATTTCCTTCTTCCTCCGAGACTCGCCTCTCATAATTCACAAAGGATTTGGAAAAACCAATAAGTGAAATTTGTTTACTTTAGTATTTCGTGAAATATTTTGGTATTTTTTTTGTTTACTGAAAATTGTGAGAATAAAAAGTGTATTTCGTCATTTACCGAGGAAAATATTGATGTCGAATTATCATCGTGATGTTGTACAACTCCTCCTCCGTCTAATATGACCAGTCAGGTCTAAGAAATTAACACTGTGGGTGCAGTTATAGGCGTGACTTTAATAGTAACAAATGATACCGTCGAGTGCGAATAGGTTATGGCTCTCTTTTTAATGCACAGTACTCGCCAGGATAGCCTGGTGGTAAAAGCGGCGGGCTGTTAATTCGAAGGTCCTTGGGTCGAGTTTATGCGGACTTCAGCGATTGAAGTGCCTCTTGGGTCTCCCTTGGTGGGGTAGGGGTAAAGCTGTAGGTCCCTTCCATCGCGTGACCCATAAATGTTACGAAGCGCAACCCTAGGCATTATTATTTTTGAAAAAAATTTGCCTAGAAACCTGAAATTTCTGAAAGCATAAAAAAATTACTAATTAGGAAAGTTTTTTTTTTTTTTTTTTTTAAAGTTTATTACTCTGACTGAAAATAATAAAATATAAAACACAAACAGAATTTTATCAATTAATATTTTTGATTTTTTACAAAAGCGTAAATACCTGTATATACGAAATGCTTTTATCTTATAATTAATCAGAGAGCCCAGTAAAGCCTAAAGCTTAAAAGCCAAACTACACAGGTAGGAATAAATAATTATATTCTGTTAAGAAATTACTGTAATATTGTAAATTGTGATAATTTTTTGTTTATAAAGAACCCATTACATAAGATATAGATCATACTCATATACAGTAGGTTTACATAATGTTGGCATGAACGTTTAATTTGATATTTTTAGTGGCAAATATTATTAACATGAAGATGATCTTTGATGTTTTTAGGTTAATGTTTTGTTGGTACATGCAATTAGCCCAAAGCGGGAGTCATAAACTATGCAAATGAGTGTAACACTGTGTAAGCAAACTGCTGTGTATAAAACTTCTGCAACAGTTTGTACAGAAGTACAGTACAGTACAGTACTTTTACAGTAATATTTTCAGATTTTTAAGAAATATTGTCTGTGTATATACAGTATAACTTTATGAAATATAAGAAGCAATTCTGCTTTATATTGTATTTTAAAAAAATATTTTAGAACCTACAACATTTTTCTACTGTAAATAATCACGAAAGGTGATGATGGTCACCCATTCATCTACTACCTAAACCCAGCGTTGTTTAACCTTGTTGATCTTAACTAGAGACGGTGTTATGACATGGCTATCACGTAACTCTTAGTTTTATTGGCATCCTTGTTTCTTTGTTGACATTTCATTAAAGTTATAAGCAAGAGGTCACCGATTCTAAATGGAGATCGGAAGGAATAGGCGTTTACAAGAGACGTAAAGTGTAATTGACGAGATTATATAGTTTGAGAGATTGTTTGATGCATCGTCAAGTTCCAATATGTTTAGATCTGTTAAAGTAAGTATCAGTGGCGCAGCGTCAACGTATAAATTGAGACAGTGTCTACCCAAAGGAACGATGAAAAATAATTTTATACGAATGGGAAAATAAATTAAGCACTAATCCTATTATTCACTTTTAACATTATGATACTAATTGCGGTGAGTTATTGCCGAGCACTGATAATGAAACCGCTGATTGCCGTAGCTCTCGATCTACTGCGAGTAAACAGAGACAATCGTCTCGCCAGCAAGTACGTAGTGAAAGACAATGCGCATGCGCGGAAAGCTTTTCATCATCGTGCTCCATACTTCTACTGAGACGTGTCTCACTGGCAGCCTCTTATTAACCGTACTCTTTTGTTTTTCTTTTGAATATTTGAGAAGTGTGTTTGTGCTTCTTGATGTGTAATTCAGAATCAGATGAGACAATGTTGACAAATTACTGACGAAACGATCCTCGCAATTATCGTATGAGAAAAAGTGTGAAGTTAAAAATCGAAGCCCCCTCCTAATATACTTCTGGAGCATTTAAGTAAGGAGAAATTCAGTCTGTTAATAATTTGTTATCATTATAGTTTATGTAGGCCTAGAGTCAGGGGCGTACCCAGAAATTTAGGGGGGGGGGGAACTTGGAACTAATCGTAGAAGTATAATTGAAATAGAGATAAATAATTTTTATGTGCGTTCATTAGTTTATCGTTCAGTTAGAGATGATTAACTAGCTACTGCCTAGAGTCAGGGGCGTACCCAGAAATTTAAGGGGGGGGGAACTTGGAACTAATCGTAGAAGTATAATTGAAATAGAGATAAATAATTTTTATGTGCGTTCATTAGTTTATCGTTCAGTTAGAGATGATTAACTAGCTACTGCCCCCTCCTAATATACTTCTGGAGCATTTAAGTAAGGAGAAATTCAGTCTGTTAATAATTTGTCATCATTATAGTTTATGTAGGCCTAGAGTCAGGGGCGTACCCAGAAATTTAGGGGGGGGGGGAACTTGGAACTAATCGTAGAAGTATAATTGAAATAGAGATAAATAATTTTTATGTGCGTTCATTAGTTTATCGTTCAGTTAGAGATGATTAACTAGCTACTGCTAAGACACCTTATGAATAAAAATATAAAAATTATATAAAAATTATGATAAAAATCTGATTAGTAACATAATATTCAACGCAAACCGCAATTAGGATGCTCAGATTTGTATTAACAAGAATAAAAAAGTGCTAATTTCGAGATTAAGCATTTCCTTGGACTGTTACCTTTATAAAAGAAAATAATTCTCAGGGCCGGATTAAGAGTTTTCGGGATCCTAAGCCATTTTAGATTTTTAGTAGTAGGGGAGGCAAGAGCTAGCGCCGAAGGCACCGAAATTTTTTCACTTTCATTTTCATCCTGTTGTAACCTAGCAATTTTAGTGGGAAAATAATAATAATTTATTAGCTCAAGAGGGGTGGGCCATCGCCCCTGTCGCCCTCCCCTTCGGTACGCCTCTGGGCCTACTTAGACAAAACTAACCTGGATACACTATGCCTTGGCTGTCTACCCAAGTTTCAGGTGCGCACTTCGACACTGCTAAGTACCAGACACTTGTATAGTGAGTAGTAGTTTGTAGTAAGGAGTGTTACCATAATTATCATATATATTTATTTGAAGAGTGATGTAAAACTGTTTCAATACTTGCAATTCTATTTTTACATCTAAAGAATTAAAGATTTACATCAAAATCGTAATAAAAAGTAGACACTCGGTAAATTTGTCATTTTCAGGCAACGCTTTCTTTTAATGAAAAATTTAATCACATACATTTTTTTTTTTTAAATGGTTGACAAGATCTCTCTCTCTCTCAAAAATCTTTTCCTTTTCTTACTTCCTCTTTTGAAATTCCTCCTCTTTTCCCAACAACCATTCCTTTTTAGCGTCGAGGCGGTTTTTCAGTCCCCTTTTAGCGTAACTGACAGATCATTCTGCCGAAGTGAGTACCTCAGACACCAGTTTTGATGACGGAATTCAAACGGGGCCCAACTTGTCGCAAAATCTGCATATTTCAGGATTAAAATATTCGGAACGAACTGATGTCAGAAATCTTTGGTGAAGTTGCATTTAGTTTTATTTGCTCGGCTCTTTTTTTCGCTTCCAAATGGTAAAGGAATTCCTCCTCCACCTATTTACTCTTTTAAGTCCAGGTTCTAAAGTACGAAAAGACTTCTACTTTCAGAAATTATAAGGCCAAATACTTCACGTCACTGTCAAATGGGTCTATATACAGAAGAGAGTTATAATCATATATGTTCCTCATTTGATAATTTCGTATCTGCCTGTATGTCTGTTTAAACGAGAAAGGGACATAAAAAAGTTCGCGTGGGACTCGAACATGGTGCGAATGACCACGGGGCTGCAGCATGCAGTCTCTCGGTTTTGTCCTTCGTTAGTGATAGTGAGTTTTATTTACTAGAAGCGAGTAAAAAGTGTGTAAAAACCGATGTTTGTTTGTTTGTTTGTTTGTTTGTTAATCCATTCA